>KE155164.1:805577-823822 GCA_000411075.1 Sisymbrium irio
AATAAAATTCGATAAACCGAGAATAAATAACGAAAATCTGAAAACCCTAATCAGCTCTAAATCAAACTAGAAGTTTACTTTCACGGGAAGGGGCTGAGGAAGAAAGGGGGAGGAGGTAGCGGATTTCGATTGGCAAACAAAATGAAGAAGAAAAAAGCGGTAGCAAAAAATTCCAAAAACACAGGCGGAGGAGGACGTCGACGGAGGAGGAGGAGAAGAGTGTGAATTCTCTTCCAAAAATTAATGAAGCTGATTAGGAATTTTCTGTTAATGTGAAGTATATTAAATGGTTTCTATATTAAATAAAGATAAATCGTATTTAATTTATATTTTCATTTATTTAGTCCAACAAGAAAAATATTAATCTAATTAGCAAGGTTAAAATCGGATTAACATTAAAATTAGTATTAATGGGACAAAAGTGAGTTGTCATAGTACTATAGAGACAAACTTTACTTTAATCCGACCCATTTTGCCAATTTTTTCTTTTATTTTTCGTTACTTTTGTGTTATAGTCTTGTAGAGACTTAATTTTTCTTCACATGTCCATTATGTAGAGAATTTGATCTATAGTCTTGTGTTCTTATGACATTACATCAGCAAAAAAAGATGCGATCTTATGAGCTATTTAGCTCAAACCCACAAAATAAGCGAAGCCAGAGAACGAACAAAACCGAACGAATCTTTGAGAAAGAAAGAAAAAAAAAATTGCAGAGAAAGTCTTAAACCGAACAAGTGACCTCCCGACCTAAAAAGCTAATGTCAGAGTCTTTTGATCTCATCTTCTGGTCAGTTCCTCTATCAATACCTCTTCGCGCATCAAGCACCAAATGTTGTCTGAACGTTGTGATGAACGCCTCTACTCTCTCGTTCAGCTCCTCATTGGATAACCTCCCAGGCTCAAATTCATCTTCTTCTCCATAAGATTCTACGGATTTCTTGTGAAGCAAACAATCTTTCACAGTTTCTTCGAATTCAGGACAAACCCTTTTCGTCTCCTCCACGACACAGTTCTTGATCACTTCCTTTGGTTCGACGACAAGGAAATCTTGTTCGTAGCAAGCCGGTTCCTCCACCACTCTTGTTTTCTTAGTTTTCTTACTCTTCTTCCCTCGCACCATCCTCATTCTACATCCCCGACGAGTCTTGAAATCGTGAGTCTCACCGGAAATAGGACGGATCGATGTGAAGTAAACGGCTAAGAGGACGACATTGAGTAGAAGAAAGACTAAAGAACGCCATTGCTCGATTAGATATGATACAGAAGAGAAATGTTTTAGACAAGCCATTGAGAGAACAACAAATGCGGTCAACAACGCCGTACACATGTTCTCTTCCTCCACCTCCTTCTTCTCCACTCTAAAGTCTCTCTTCATCTCCATTGTTATCTCTTTCTTTCTCTGGTCTGTTTCTTTCTTCCTTCGACCGATGAAGTTGAGATTCTTATACGAAATTTTCAAGATTCCTAAACAAGAATTTGGTGGGTCCGATTGTGGAAGACCAAATGGCGAACAGAAAGAACAAAATGAAAAGACAGGAGAAGGAGGAGAAGGAGGAGGTGGAGGAGACAAGAACAGGCATGCCCCTTCATATCTACTCTTATTCTAGACATCTTATTATTACTTTCTTCTCAGGCTTTTCTGATTTCCTCTGTTCCTCTGTTCCTCTGTTCCTCTGTTTTTCTGCTTTTCCTTGGGGAGGGACCATTATTCCTTAAAACAATCATTTTCAACTTCCACTATATGCAACTTTCTTTTTGTTTCTTTTTTTGAAATATGCAGATTTAATCTAGACATCAAAAGAAGATATTCCAACCTTAATATTCAAGATAAAATCAATTAGTCTTAGATTCTTGACTTTTTTTTGTTTCCAGTTATGATAATTATTAACATTTACATCATTATCTTAACATTTACATGCAATCGCACAGAATGAACATATATATGTAATACCAAACAATATATAATATATATTGCCCGTTGGGCTTATATTTTCTCAGTGAACAAAAATTAGAGAAGTGTTAGCTACGCAAAGTTATGTTCAATGGGGAACCGCATGCTAAGCCGATAGGTGGAGAGAGTGGAACAGTTTTCACAGAAAATGGGAATTATGCAAACAAAATATGTGTGTTTTTATCAAAATAATAATAAAAACACATTACACGCCTGCTACTCTCTGTCTTGTTAATTCTTTCACAGTAGTGTGGCCCCATGTTTGCTCGTCTTTCTCAAACACATGCGTTCTCTGTTTTCCAAATGTTCTAATCCCCAAAACAATGCATTCATATATATTATACTAGAATTGCATTGGATAACTTTTAGTTCAAATTATTTAACATATATTTATTGATATTGTTTAAAAATTGTTTTAAACTAGATCCATTCTAAAAGTTAGAATTGTATAGTAGTGAGTGTGTACTAAATTCAAGAAAATCCATTTATATCAATCAACAAAAAGTTTAGTATTATAATCTAGATCAATTTTTTCTTCTTTTAAACAATGAATCTAGATTGAAACCAGTGTTGTCATTCCTGTTTTTCAAGATAAAATTTATCTGAAACCAATTTGATTCTCATAAATGAGAATCATGAAGAGGACCACGCTTATGAAGTTTCAGTCAAGTTTTATACCTTTCAACCACTAATTTAGTTACAACAAACCTCAAGTTGTCAGATTCTGACATTCTATAGATTTGAAGTTCGACTTTTAAACATTTTCTAAATTTACAATTTGGTTATTTGGTTGTGATTCTTCCTTCATCTCACTAGATCTCAAAACCCCTCATGTGTTATAACGATTAAAGAATACTAACTTTGGCCACTGAATAAAAAAATCTGACTCTTTCATAGTGACGAATATTATCTGAATTTTCTCCCGCCGAAGAACAGATGAAACCTCGGAGAAACACAAAACAAACAAAAAATGCTTTCGTCTTTCACCGGTCGGTTATAAATTGACAGGCTTCTGCACTAAATTACCACTTCACCCTTCACAGTTTTGGAACCGTGCAAAACCAAAATCAACATATATCCCGGGCTGGGTTATTTGAGTCAAATGGACTGGGTTATTGAAAGAAAATTGGGCTTTAAAACTTCAAAAACAAAAATTGGTGCGCATAACAAACAAAGAAAAATGTTAGAATTGGTGATTACTGATTACGGACTTGATTATTTCATCTTCACTTTTGACTAGTTAATAATCTATAAAAAATAAAATTAACTAGCTAAGATTCAGTTAATAAAAAAAATTATACATAAATCTATATATTTATTTGATACAATAAATAATTTAAGCATATTAACTAGGACCTAAACTAGGATCTAACTAATATATTGAGCTGATACAATAACTTTGAATCTATTCATTTGAATGATTTTTTCAATCGCTTTGTACTGTATATTTTTCTAATCTTCATCTTTATTTACACAATCGACATCATCCTAAATATGAATTTTACTAGATTTTCTCTTATCATTTTTGTTCATTTTATTATTTGAAAAATAAAAATGAATAAATTTAGAAAAAGAAGACGAAAAAATGGTTAATGTAAAGGTGTAGGGAAGCCAAAAAGGTAAGATACTATTGCTGCGCCCAAAGTAAATCGGTATTAATTTATGTTTTGCGTAGTTTGCATATATTTTCTTCAATTAAATATATTTGGTTTGAAAATTCTAAAAATAGTAAAATGATTTTAATAAACAGTTATTTTATATCATTCGAGTATATTAAATAACACAATATAAAGTATTAGTTTTTCTTATAATTTTTTCATATTTGGCTTATTTTATCACATGCATATCATATTATTAAGCGAAATAATAATATATGAGTTTTGTGTTAGTCTACAAAAACATTTGAGGGATAGACTGATTTAAAGCTTGGTCAATAAACGAGGGCCATTGGGTGAGAGAGGATTTTTGGTCAGATTGTCTTTTTGGATGGTCCTATTATTTCGCGGCAATCGTGCTCATGTATAAGCCGTCTAAGGAGGCGAGTTAAAAACTAATTCAAAAATGATATCATAAAAATTCCTACTTGTTTAATTTAAAAGTGCATAATTGACCACACCAAACCCATACATACCTAAAACCAAATTTGCTGTCACCAAAAGGTCTACGATGACAATACACACACCCATATACAGTAATAGTATCAATTATCAAATAAACAGATGCACACTATGCAAAGGTGTAGCAAGCGAAGTAACAAATTAAAAGACCTTGTAGCAACGGTGTTAGTCTATAACATCTGCAGTAAGGTTAATAACACATATACAAATACATTTCAACTCTCCAATTCTCACTAATTATCTGATTTGAATCATTACACATATCGACATATCCTGCAAGAACAACGAAAAATATTAATATATGTATAATGACTAGTCTGGGAGACAAGTCAACGTAAGAAACCAAACAATTCGAATATGTTTGTTCTTAAAAAAGATCGACAACGATGGAATTTTCGTTTTAATTGCTTTGAAACATTAATTAAAAAATACTACTATATTTCCAGTCATATAGGATGAACAAAGACAAACAATAAAAATAAATAAAAAAAGACATCAAAGTCGACGACTACTCTGCCATCTATCTAATCCTTGAGACGACCGTTCAACGCGTCTGACTTGGAGTTTTGTCTCTCTGCAACTTCATTGGCAGAAGAAAAACAAAAACTTTGAAATTTTAATCCAACCCCAGAAAGACCTTTGAACACTTCTTCCATGGAGATGAACTCGAAACCAAGAAAGCTGATTCCTTTACTGTTCATCACCACCACCGTGTTCGTCTTCTTCCTCTGCTGTTGTTCCCCTGCGATGGCTGCTGATGAAGACGATATAAGATGCTTAAGAGGAATCCAGAGCTCTCTCACCGATCCACAGGGCGTGCTTAAAGCTTGGAACTTTGCAAACACAACTGTAGGATTTCTCTGTAATTTCGTTGGTGTGTCTTGTTGGAACAATCAGGAGAATAGGGTTATCAATTTGGAGCTACGAGACATGGGTTTGTCTGGTCGAATCCCAGAATCTCTTCAGTATTGTGGCAGCTTACAGAAACTTGATCTCTCTAGCAATCGATTGTCTGGTAACATCCCTCGAGAGCTCTGTACTTGGTTGCCGTTTCTGGTGTCTCTTGACTTGTCCAGCAATGGATTGAACGGTGAGATTCCTCCTGATTTAGCAGAGTGTAGGTTCTTCAACTCTTTGGTCCTGTCTGATAACAGGTTATCTGGTCAAATCCCTGTTCAGTTCTCGTCTCTCGCTAGATTAAGGAAGTTCTCTGTGTCTAACAATGATCTTACGGGTCGCATTCCATCTTTCTTTGACTCACCGAGTTATTCCTCTGATGACTTCGCTGGGAATAAAGGTCTCTGTGGTCCTCCTTTATCTTCGAGCTGTGGTGGATTAAGCAAGAGGAATCTTGCTATTATAATTGCAGCTGGTGTGTTTGGTGCTGCTGCATCGATGTTGCTGGCTTTTGGGATTTGGTGGTATTACCATTTGAAGTCGACAAAGAGACGTGAAAGAGGTTTAACCGAAGTAGGAGTTGGTAGTTTGGCGCAGAGACTTAAAATCCATAAGCTTGCTCAGGTTTCTTTGTTTCAAAAGCCCTTGGTTAAGGTTAAACTTGGAGATTTGATGGCTGCAACTAATTACTTTAGCTCCGAGAACATTATTGTTTCCACTAGGACAGGAACAACGTATAAGGCGCTTCTTCCTGATGGTTCGGCGCTTGCGGTCAAGCATTTGAGCACGTGTAAGCTCGGGGAGAGGGAGTTTCGTTACGAGATGAATCAGTTGTGGGAGCTTCGTCACCCTAACTTAGCACCACTTCTTGGTTTCTGCGTTGTGGAACAAGAGAAGTTTCTTGTTTACAAGTACATGTCTAACGGGACGCTGCACAGGTTGTTGGATTCAAATGCCACTGAACTAGATTGGTCTATTCGGTTTAGGATTGGTTTAGGTGCTGCAAGGGGTTTGGCTTGGCTTCACCATGGGTGTCGCCCTCCTATACTTCACCAGAACATTTGTTCAAGTGTGATTCTCATTGACGAAGATTTCGACGCGAGGATTATAGATTCAGGGCTTGCAAGGCTTATGGCTCCCTCGGACAACAAGGAGAGCAGTTTCATGACTGGTGATCTAGGAGAGTTTGGGTATGTGGCTCCTGAGTATTCTACCACAATGCTAGCTTCACTAAAAGGTGATGTGTATGGACTCGGTGTCGTCCTCTTGGAGTTGGCGACAGGGCTAAAAGCTCTTGGACGAGAAGGTTTTAAAGGGAGTTTGGTTGATTGGGTGAAACAGCTTGAAAGCTCGGGAAGACTCTCTGATGCATTCGATGAAGACATTCGAGGGAAAGGGCATGACGAAGAAATCTTTAAATTTATTGAGGTTGCTTGTAACTGTGTGGCTGCAAGGCCTAAAGAGAGATGGTCTATGTTTCAGGCATACCAGTCACTGAGAGCTATGGCTGAGAAACAAGGTTATTCGTTCACAGAACAAGACGATGATTTCCCTTTGATTTTCGACACACAAGAGAACGAGACCGTGTGAAGAGGTGTGATGGTGAGTAATATTTGTTTATATCATCTTGTTCTACTTTCTACTGCCAAGTTAGAAGAGGCATCATTCCATAAATCTTTTGAAAATGTTTGTAGGTTATGTTTATTGTAAAAAAAGCAGGTGTATATGCTTATGTGTTCTTCTGTAAAAGTCTTGAGAAATGATATGTTGTTTTGGTGTTTAATCTGATCAAAAACTAGATTCTGAAAAGAACTGTTAAAAGAGTTTTAAAACATGGTTATTATGGACTTTCTGGAATCTTGGAAGAGTGACAAAACAATTTTCACTTATGTTTTCTTTTAAGAACAAAAAGAAAGTGCAAAGCTGGAATCTGTGTCCCATGCAGAACAGGATAAAGAGGGTTTTATCTGCAGAATCTTACTTTAGGGTCTGCTTCTCGATACAGTCAAAATCAAACCCAGGAAAAGAAGTTAAAGATTGCAAGAAAGCGGGAAGGAGAGGAGAGAGAAAGTGAGGTTTGCATCTATGCTCACTCCTTTTGTATTTCCCTTTGTCAGATTCCCAAAGTTCAGAAGAACACAAAAATGAAAATAGATGTGATTCTAAAGTTGTGGAAGGACGAGCTTTTAATAAGAAGCAAAATCATGGAGTTTCTCTAAGATTTTTTGTAGTAGTGGAGATACATTACAAGGCATAGATAATTAATAAAAATCAGTGATTTAAATGAGTTTTTGAAAACAGAGCAACTTTAGTTAATGGTTTGCTTTAACAGATGAAACACAAAAGCAAACTTTAAAGTTAATTGATTAAAAAAAAAAAAAGACAGAGAGAAAGAAATATGAGGAAAACAGGAGAGTTGGATAAAGACATAAGCCTACAGTTAATACAAATGTTATTACAAAACCCTACAAAGCCCTTAAAAGTCTTGATATCTGCCTCAATCTTCTCTACAATTTCGCTTTTAAAAGTTTTCAATCTTCAGACACAATGTTTCCAAAAAGAAAAAAAGAGCAAGACTTCACCTTCCAAAATGGCTACTCATTAAGAAAATACTTCACCTTTGCAACAGAGAGCAAGGCTATACAAGCTGAGAGCTTATAGCATATATCTGAATCTGAAGTTATGGATTGCCCCTCACAAAAAAAAGTAAGTAGTTTCTTGACGTCGAAACGCAATTGAGAGGTCGCGAATTCAATGTGTCTGAAAACGGTAGAGAAACTGAAAATGAAAGAAGCCATCATGAGATTAACGTTACAGACAGTTACATGAAATATCTATAAAAACGTTTGCTTACGATACACGTCGTATATTGAAGCTAAATCATACTCGTGGTGGCAGTCTCGAAGTTTCTGCTTTCCTGAAGAAATAGTTTTCAAATAAAAGCTCAGTAAAGTCGAGTTTTCTGGATTGGAACTTTAACTAAAGTGGTCAAAATCTTCACAAGTGCGTTAAGTTATCTGAAAGCATAGAAATTAGAGAAAGAAGAAGCTTTTTTACTAAAACATGATAACATTATCTGCTTTTAAAAGACGAGTTCTTTGATGGCACAAAAACGTACAAGTGACACTGAAAAGAAGGATAGACAAGAATTCTGCATGCTACTAATCTTTTTAGAAACCAGTGATTATCGGTATCTGTGTAAAGTTACATCCAGAATCTTCTTGAATTGAGCAAAAACTAATACTAGAATATTAGTTTTCTTGTGTAAACCGTAAACGTACTTAAACCAACTTCGAGACAAAATTCTCAAAAGGCTTGACCTCAGCAAACTCAAAGAAGCAAATGTAATAGATCAAAATTTGGAAGAAGGAATGAACCTGTTGTGGATAGGATCAGGTCCATTTGGAACTTTTCGCTTGCTCACATGAAACAGATTCACATCCTTACCACTAAACGGCAAAGGCTTGCCATTTTCTGTTGATGGAACCCCTGTTGCAGAGTTTGCTAAGATACCGACAAGAAGAAACACAATAATACCCAGAGACACAACAGCTCCAACCAAAGCTCTAATGCCATATCCACCCATACTGCAACCTATGTCCCTACAGCTTCCTGTTTAGCATGAACAACTGACCAACCAAACCAAAGAATAAACTGAGCAGAACATCCATGATGTTGGTGAAGTGACTGTCACATAAATAGAGAGAGATCTTTGGACAGAAGAGGCTAAAAAAAGGGGAAAGCGAAATGGGAAGCAAAAAACAAGCATTTAAGTTGTTTTTATATACCTTGGAAGACAATTCCGTGATTGGCCCTATTTAAAGATGAAGCACACAAAGCAACAGAATACATACGTAGGTGTCCACGTAGAGAGAAAAAGGAAGCAAGAGGAAGAGAAAGTTAGGAAAAACATATCTTTATGTAACATATGGGCCCGTTAAGTACCTTTTTCTTTGCTTTGATTTGTGAATTTTCATGCAGCAAACCATTGGGGACCTCATAAGCTCCCCTAACTACATATATTTTAAGCCATTATAAAGCATAGGACAGTGTACCTTTTGTGACCGAGTATTAGCAAGCCTACTACTTTCCTTACCACTATCTTAAATCGCTTGGATGTTTCCTTTAAACAATAAGAAAATCAATTAAGAATGGAACAATGAATCAGTAAAAAAAAAAAACCTGTGAAAAAGGAGCTAAAGCTACAAATTGCTTCCTTGTTAAGTATTTTCTCCTTACCAAGAGCCAATTAGCAGGAAGGAATAAGTATGCTTCTGGTGATCTTTATCATTTGAAGATAAATTAGAAACTTATAAGGGTACTTAACGCAAAACATCAAAGCAAATGAAATGATAAACTTAGACAATATAATCTTTACAAAACTCGAAATTTAAAAAATAGAAACATATCCAGATTGTAAAGAAAAGAATCCATATCTGATTGACAGCAACGGAAGATTGAGTCAGTTGTTTCCATGTCACAAGCAAACTTCTTTTTGACCTTGGTGGGAAAGACAAGCTTGCCTTGTATATAGTAAAGCCAAAGTTTAAACAGACTTGGCCCCACAATTTTCTTACTATATATCTGTTTCCCCTATATTATTTAGGGATCTTACACATGGTCAGGATGGTGTCCTTCTAGTATTGATTCTTACAGTGACTTTGTGACCAAAGGCATCGCAATATTTCCCTCTAGAGATTTCAAGTAACATGCTCTATGGAAGAGTTATTTACAAAAGTACAATGAATTAGAAAGAAGGGAAGAAGGATTCCATACATACCTCAGATACGTCACTCTCATAAAGGTTTTATTTAAGTTAGATGAAATATTTAGGATGGTTATTGATGTATATCATACATAAATATAAAAAATTATGTGTAGCAAGTTGCTCTCTCAGACTTAAGGGCATCAAAAGAAGCCATGTGTAATGGAAAGAAAAAGAGAAAACTCTAACTGACATCATATCTCAAAGTGCGTACAACTATATTTCTGCCTCACAAACACAGGGCGACATACACCATTACCGATTTTAGAATTATCATAAGACTGCAACTTGTTTCCATCTTAGGACTTGGCAACAAACAAAATGGCGATCGATGTACAAAATCCCCTGCAAAAATATAAACTGAGACACTAAGAATATGTGACTGGAAGAAACAGAAATGAAAACAAAATGACCTTGTATCACATGACAGAAGCAAACTGCAGCTCAAAGTATTTGAGATGTAACAGCGAAAGAGTGGCAGCATATATTTGTTTATATCTAAAACAACTTACTCTAGTATTCAGAGGTTGGAACAAACTAGCTCTTCAATCTCAGCCTCTGTTCAATGCCTTTAAACGAGAAAATGGCCACACGTGACTGTTCAGATTCACTGTGGCTTTAAGATTTTCTTGGCTTTTGTGCCCATTTTGGTCCATATATTGCCAGATGTGTCCGGCCAAACCTTCTATCAGTCATCTGTATAAAATTTCTCTGATCAACATTCATTCAACCCCATTCATTACACAAGTAATAAAAATAAATAGTTACCTTTTCGAGGCATCCGCATAAATCAAGCATAGTGGTTCGTGAAGGGTACTCCACCACCTAGATCAGAATACGTCCAGGTGAACATGAGAAATATATGTTTACCCAAAATACTTATAACATGGTCTAAGAATGGAAAATACATAGCTACTCACAATAAATGTATTTTCTCCAATTGCTGCTGACTTAGAAATCTGATCCATCAGAACCTCATAATCAACCTCCATGTACGGTGGTGTAACGCTAATATAATCGAATGCTCCATCCTTACCTGATAGTAACAGAAACTATTAAAAGCTGAAGTTTGCAAAAGTAATAATGAGAGATGAAGTTGACAACTTTTCATAGTAGACATGCCTACTAATTTATCTGCACGTTCCAAGAAGTTTTCGACTCGAGCAGTGTGTATAACCGCAGCATCAACAAACCCAGTGTGTTCTAAGTTTGGTTGTAGAACATTTGAAACAACCCAAGGATCCATCTCAACAAAGTGTGCCTGTGGAGAGTAAGTCAAATCCTGTCTAGCTATCACTTAAAACAAAGAGAATCAAACAAGATCATACAAAGCAATTCCCGCCATTACACTTTATTTATTTATTTGCTACCTCAGAACATCCTCTACTAATTGCTTCAATTCCAACGGATCCTGTACCACTGTACAAATCCAACCATCTACCAGGACGCAGAGACGTTGGACAACCACCAGCAGCCTATACAGCGAGGGTAAGAATCAGTCTTGGAATATTCATCACACAAAACAGTGACATCTCTAATCTCAGTTGATATGATAAATTGGCTAAATGCAGAAGCTCCTCTAACTAGCTAAAAAACAGTCCATTTCTCATTGCTATTACCTGGAGAATTCCAAAAGCTGCCCCTTTTACAACTTCCATCATAGGTCTCACATCCATTCCCTTCAGAGAAAGCAACTTCTTTCGTTTGGCCGTTCCCGCAAGAACCTAAACCACTCGCCACATTGGGGAAATCAAACAACAGAAACCCCAAAAGCCTTTAAAACACCCACGAAACAAGCAAATGCACACCTGAAGTAACCTATGAGTTGTTCTTGGCTGTGCAACAACATCTTCCTCTTTTTGGCTGTTCCTTCCACTCTTCTCCTCCTCTTTCCTTCTTGTCTTCTACAATGTGTATTTCACCAGTATTAAAATGATTCAACAGCAAGTCAAGAACTTTCCACAACTGAAGTTCCAGCTCTCAACAGATAAAAAAAAGTAGGAGATGGGTGATGATACCTTAGACTGAGAAGCAAACTCATTGGCATCATAACCATATCGCTCCAGCAACAATTTCTTATCCTCGCTTGCCAAACCAGTTCCTAAATCTGATTTCACGAAAAGAACACCCACACAACATCAACTGAGAAAGTGTTAACAAGAAACCTCTGTGTATAATTTTTAAAAGACACAAAATTTCACACTTTTACGGCTCGAGACGACGGTGACGACGGAATTTCGAGTACGCAGTGGACTGGAAACCCTGAAGAGGTGAATTTTGGGAAAGGAAGAATACGTGACACCCAAATTCTTACTCATGTCGATGTTGACTCCTAGTGGAGAGACTATGGGAGAAGATAACAAGACCGCCATAGCTCTAAAGGTTTCGACTTTAGACTTTGCAAATATGTTAACAGTCCCTTCTCAGTAGCAAACCAAAAAAAAACCAAGGGTAGGAGTCAAACTAAACCCTCTTCCGGAGCTAGAGGGTCCGTTTCTCCATAGGTGTCTTATTTCAGTTATTTGAGCTGTGTATATTTACAGACTGAAACATAATTGGATCCCATGAAACTTGGTACTAAAAGATCATACAGAGAAGAGATGACTTATTGAAAAATCATTTGATAATAGTTGTTGAACATCCGGTAAATTAAGCAACAAGAGAAGGAGCAGCAGCAACAACAATAACAAAAAGAAGGATCTAATAGTCGAAATCATTCAAGAGTTGAGGAAACTGTGACAGCATCTCTTGGTCTTTATCTAAGATTTCATCCACAAAGGAGCTCGCGGAATGACATGTTCCCGAGGCCTTGGAAGCAAACTTCTGAGAGCTGCATTCTCCTTGGCCGTTGAAGTTTTCGTTCTGCGCAAAAGTGAGGTTGCTAGTAGCTGAGGATCCCACTACTTGTGTCTGAGAACTCAGAGGTACAACCGGGTCCGAGAGAAGATAATCGCTCCAGCAGTATGGTGCTTGAGCCCCTTGGTTTGGCTGCGTGATACTAGCAGAAGAAGATGAGGAAGAACATGAAGATGTAGTTCCATTGAGCAGATTGTTTGAATGGTTAGAGAAATGGAATGGAGTAGTTTGGAATTCAAATGAAGTGGGATTCGTAAAGATCATAGGAGAGTTGTGATAACTCTCGTGGCTTGTTGTTGTGTTCCTGATCATTTCCCAGGCTGAGTTGGATTGTGTGAGTACAGAGTTGTTGGATGGCTCTGTTTTGAAGTCTCTGACAAAATGTTCAGATGAATTTCCATGGCCACTAATGTTTCTGAACTCTAAAAGGACCTGAGAAACCGGTTTATGAGTCACCGGATCTATCCCCATTTTCATCAGCTTCTTCTTCAGCTTCGTGTTCCAGTGGTTCTTCACATCGTTATCCGTTCTTCCTGGAAGCTTTCTCGCAATCGAAGACCACCTGAAAGCATCAGAGATTCTTATTATTAGGACCAAATGAAATGTTTCAATGACAACAAGTTTGATAGATTTTTGTCATTTGTCAAAGAAGTTAGTTAGCAATTAGGTGTCTTCTTTACCTGCTGCCAATGATTCTGTGACACTGAATGATAAGCTCTTCTTCTTGGGGAGAGAAGCTGTCATGTTTAAGGTCAGGTCTTAAGTAATTAGTCCATCTCAGTCTACAGCTCTTTCCACATCGATTCAGACCTGCAATAAAGAATAAAATAATAATTTCAGACTTGTACAATGAGAAATCTTGAGAGAAAGGGGAGATTTATGAAAAGACCTGCTTTTTTGGGGATCAAACTCCAGTTTCCTACACCATGGATTGCAACATAAGCCAGGATCTTAGCGTCTTCTTCTGCAGTCCAGAGACCTTTCTTGACATTGGTTTTGTCACAACATGGAGGCCTTCCCATTTTTTTGGGTGTTCAGACACAAGAGAGAAGATGATGAAGAAGAACAAGCTCAGAAATGTCTGAAAGTACCACAAGAAAGGCTTTATGGAAATAGAATGATGCAATGCAAAAGCTCTGAGACATGGCGAGAGAGAGAGAAAAATAGAAGGTGAGGATCTCATGCTTGAAGGCTCCTAATTAACGGTAATTGCATGATTGTTACACTTCATTAGAAATATAGAGTTTCGAAGTGCATGACGTAGATTAGACAACTATCATCTCATGTACACTACAGAATGTACATTATTAATACATAATTCAGTTAGCATGTGTTGCTTGCTTGAGTTTAATGATAAGAACTTGCCTTTTATTAAGTTTTGCTCCAATCATGAAACCACAGGGAACATAACTGATCAACTGAACATGAAACCAGAAGCTTATTAAGAAGATGAGTAATCGCATCAGAATTATTTTTTTTAGTATTTGTTCTAAAATTTTTCCTTATATCGACGAAAGGTTTCTCTACCCTCTGAATGGTGAAAACCCGTTTTTCGCTATACAAAAATTTTCCATCTTTTAATAAGAGCTTTGATTTTACTTGTTCTTAAGACGAGCAAGCTTTGCAGCTCTTTCTGCAATATCCATGGTCTGTTTCTGAACCCACCATGTACGTTGGATTCTTCTGACATTCCCCTGACTTTGCCCATTTTGCGCAGTTCTCATTCTCGTCCACACACCCAGATGTCCTCTGCACTGGTCTGTCGAACGACTTAACATGAATCCATCTGGTTGCTGACCATTTCTCTCCCTCTACCACTGGACAGCTTCCATGTAAGCTGCTCGGATCTGTGGTTGCATTGGGATGAAGATTGAAGAATAGCAATGCGTCCCCTTTCATCGGTTTCACTGCAAAGATACATATTTAAATAGTGCAATATACCATTTGGAAAAAGATAGAATCATACTACTACAATCCCCATGTCTTGAGCTTTTAAATATCTCATTTTTCCACATGTAAACAAAACGCAGTTTAAAGAACCCACTAGTATCCTACTTGTGTATCAAACTATATACCATGTTATTTTTTACCTGCATAACCTTGTTTCGCACATTCGGTCCAGCTATCGTCTTTTGGTTGAGTTGTTGCGCCCTTTCAGAAATCAAATTGAAATGAGGCCGATCAACAAATGAAAACCAACTCTTAGGTGACAGAAACTTATGGAATGGGAAATGATATGTATATGTCGTTACCTTCCACATGGGAAACACAGTTTCTCCACCCTTTTTGACGTTGGACAAGTACATCAATACAGTGGCGATCCGATGACCNAGAATAGCAATGCGTCCCCTTTCATCGGTTTCACTGCAAAGATACATATTTAAATAGTGCAATATACCATTTGGAAAAAGATAGAATCATACTACTACAATCCCCATGTCTTGAGCTTTTAAATATCTCATTTTTCCACATGTAAACAAAACGCAGTTTAAAGAACCCACTAGTATCCTACTTGTGTATCAAACTATATACCATGTTATTTTTTACCTGCATAACCTTGTTTCGCACATTCGGTCCAGCTATCGTCTTTTGGTTGAGTTGTTGCGCCCTTTCAGAAATCAAATTGAAATGAGGCCGATCAACAAATGAAAACCAACTCTTAGGTGACAGAAACTTATGGAATGGGAAATGATATGTATATGTCGTTACCTTCCACATGGGAAACACAGTTTCTCCACCCTTTTTGACGTTGGACAAGTACATCAATACAGTGGCGATCCGATGACCGCCAAGTTCTAGGTTTACCTGGTCGTGAAAGTAGTCAAAATGCGGTTCATATTTTTGACCATTCTCATAGTGCAGTATTTGCATAGATTCTCCATTTTCTGCTCGACAAGACAGGAAAAAAAAAAAGAGATGAGTGTTTTTCTGCTACTAAAGATAAAGTAGGAAACAATATTAGAAAATTTTACATATGCTTCAGACAATACCCTCGGGAAGAAAGGTCCACGCAGCAAGTTTATCCTCGACATTAGCTACAATATCATCCTGCAAATACAACATCTTATCATTCATGCTTTGAAGCTCAAGGGTCAACAATCAGTGACCACAAAAACCTATAGCATATCCACATTCGCATTCAAGTTAACTGCAGAAAAAGAACATCCTACAGCGTTACTTGGTATAAGTAACAGAGAACTAGTCTGTCTAAATTGTGAAATAAGCTAGTCCAATAGAATGCATACAAAAACAAGATTAGACCTCTGACAAAATACATCATAGATTCAACTGATTGCACGTAACAAAACATACAAATCGAATCAGATATAAACCATAGCTTCTTCTAACAAATCATTCAAAAAGCTTTACAATAGCCAACATCTTTTTGATATGGATTCGCAATTTCGCACATGTAATAAATTTCTTGCAAAGATGAAAGATATTGTATAATAAGAAGAGAATTGAAGGTCACCTGTCTTTTGGAGAGAAACATTCCAGAACTTGTGCGTACTTCACTTTCGACACTCTCACCTGAATCATTATCCGCAACCATTGACTTCTCAAGCTTCCCTTTCGCCTACAAAAACAACAAAGTCAAATCCAAACAAAGCTTCTCAATTCAGTCACACAGTCCTCCGATCATCACTAGTTAATATAAAAAGATAAGAAATATATCGAAAACTTATGAAGGAAAAATAAAGAAAGATGTATGATAGTGTACCAAGTTGATGAAATGATCACATTCCTCATCTGTGAGAAGTCCCTTGTATAGAAAGACTCTGCAGAAACCACAAAAGTCACATGCTTTGATCACACATTACCAATAAAAAATCAGAGCTTTTCTTCTTAGATAAGCAAAAGCAACAAACCTGGGTGTCCAAGAGAGCTGAGTGACACGTGTTGGATCAAAAACAAGAGAGGAAGCACTCCTTTTCTGCTTAATCACAGACTCATCTCTGCCCCCCCCCCAAAAAAGCAAAATGCATCAGTCAACCAATTCGTAAACAAGACAATCGAATCCATGAGCATGATGAAAGAGAAGCTAATTTACCTACGACTCCATCGAGGGAGGAATCGGATAGAAGCAGATGAAATTGGAGGGAAAATCAGGATAAGACAGAGTGAAAACGAGAGAAAATTGCGTGAATCCATTTTCTCAGAGAAAAAACACAGAGCGACGACCGACGTAATGAATTGGTATTCTTCTCAATTCTCACCCCAACTATACTCCTTCTTCTCAATTTGTTTCCCCTAGTTTTGCGATCATACAATTTGGTCCCTCTTTTTTAAACGCATTAATGACAAGCGAGCGCCCACTGTATTTTTCTCCCTTGACTAGTAAGTAGTAAGTACAGATTCTTTAACTCTTTTACCAGAAAACATTTAATTTGTTGACCAACAATAAATAAAGTTTAATAAGTTACCAATAAAAATGGGTTTAAACTGAAGCCCAATAAAGGCCTGCAGCATGGGCCCATTTAAGGCTCGGTTTCGTGTAACGTACGTAAGGAAAGCCCTAAATCTCCCCGATTGTGGTGGTGTATACAAAGCTTAAGGTTGCGCTTTCACAAATCCTAACAGTCAGTCGCTTTCACTATCCGCTTTGGTATTTTGTCAGAGAAAGAGGCAGAGAAAGAGGAGAGGATGAAGGTTACCGCAGCATTTCTCCTGGCGATACTCGAAATGTATGACGTGGATTAGCCAACTATCATCTCATGTTCACTACACATAATGTAGATTATTAATACATAATTCAGTTAGCATGTGTTGCTTGCTTGAGTTTAATGATAAGAACTTGGTTTTTATTAGGTTTTGCTCTAATTATGAAACCATAGGAACATAACTGATCAACTGAACATGAAACCAGAAGCTTATTAAGAAGATGAGTAACAAAGCATCATAATTTTTTTGTTATATTGTATTTGTTCTAAAAAATGTCCTTATATCGACGTAAGGTTTCTCTACCCTCTGAATGGCTAAACAAAAAATTTCCATCTTTTAATAAGAGCTTTGATTTTACTTGTTCTTAAGATGAGCAAGTTTTGCAGGTCTTTCTGCAATATCCATGGTCTGTTTCTGAACCCATCATGTACGTTTGGATTCTGCTGACATTCCCCTGCCTTTGCCCATTTTTCGCAGCTCTCTTTCTCCTCCACACGGCCAGATGTCCTCTGCAGTGATCTCTCGAACGACTTAACCAGTGGCGGCTCAAACTTATAATAATCTCTGTGCCAGAATTATATTGAGCCCTAGTTTAAAATAAAAAATTCAGCCGAACAGCTATTCTAAGTTAAAAGATGCATAGAAAAAATGAAAGTCCAATAAAAACAATAAAACTTAAAAAACTAATTCAATATTTTTTCGAGTGCCGTCAATGGATATTTGTTAAATACTGAAATATTTTTGAAAGAATTAGCCCTCGATCTTAAAGAAAAATTTCACAAAACTTTTTAGCCCTGTTCTTTTGCACCACTTTACACTCACTCAAAACCGGCCTCAAAGCCGGCTCTGGACTTAACATGAATCCATCTGGTTGCTGACCATTTTTCTCCCTCAACCACTGGACAGCTTCCATGTAAGCTGCTCGGATCTGTGGTTGCATTGGGATGAAGATTGAAGAATAGCAATGCGTCCCCTTTCATCGGTTTCACTGCAAAG
>KE155164.1:831957-854019 GCA_000411075.1 Sisymbrium irio
CTAGACTAGGACTAATGGACTATATACCCAAAAAAAAAATTGTTATAAGTATCAAAATACTCTGAAATTGATAACTATAACCTGTATAATAAGATTATAATTTTCAAATCAAATTTGCATTTAACTATAAATTACGTTTTGTAAACCACATAAAAAATTGCATTTAGTTATTCGTTAGCCAAGGATTTATAAAATATTTTTTTGTGATAGTGATGTTTTTGTATCACTATCTAAATTCAAATCCCGCATAATATTAAAAGAAAATTATTATTGTATCAAACCAAAAACAACAGAATTTCTTATTCTATTCAAAAATTCGTTGTTTCCATATTATGAAATTAGTATAAGAGATTACTTTAAAATCTTATTTCCAATTTCTTGATTGATCAGTATATATGTATATACATATATATGTATCAGTATCATGAAATAATAATGCTAAAGGTTAGATATGTTTATATACTACACAGATTACCACATTGATATTCTTATTGCAGGTTTGAAGCGTTTAAGATTTTGGCTAAGAACTACTTGGAGATTGAGTCACATGATTTGTACGGAGAAATCCAGAGATTGGTGGAGGGACAGATATGTTTCCTACTGATGTTGCTGAGAATTTGATGTCAAAATATGATATCTGCCTAGAGCGTTTGATTAAGTCTATGGAGGAAGAAAAGTAGAAGAAAGCAGAGAAGGAAGCGAAGAGGAAGAGCGGAGCAAGAAGAGAAAAAGAAGAAAATGAAAGTATAGGAGAGCGTCGACTTTTCTCAGGAAATGGTAGCAAGAATTGATCAAAGATGTGATAAAATATTTTTTTTTGTCTAAGGTTGTATTTTCGTATGGCGTACTCGTATATTTTCCCCTATATTAAATGCAAAAATTAATCATGGTGTCCTATGTGAAATTGTTCTTAATACAATTGTAAAGTTACAACAATCGCCAAAGCTATCTTAGAGAGATGTTCAGAATTTGTTTTACGTAACAAATATTTTAAAATTTCTATTTTGAATATTCTTATGAATGGCGCAGCAATATCTGGAAGAAACCACTGTTATTTATATAAAATGCCTCAAGGATTTTACTCTGATCAAATCGGAAAACTACCAAACTTATAATGATACAGTAGTATAGAAAATATGAATCAGAAACACACATATTTATTCTTGACATGAAGCCGACCACATTCTTGATATAGTCTTTTGCATGGGATTATTCTGAAAGATGAGTCAAACAAAAGTCCTTTTCTAATACTAATTCTAGTATTTTTTTTTTTCCTCTCTCTTTAATGATAAAAGAATATTTTCGTGTGGATTACGTAAGGAAGCGTCCAAGTGTATAAGCTCAATTTATAATCCCTATCATGGTCAAGTGGCAACTTCTTCGTTGTTTCTTGGACAATTTTAAGAAAATAGATCGCAGTTGTTTTCTCTTTGTTTCTTTTTCTATTTTTTTCTTTTTAGTAAAGATTCTTTTCAGAAAGAAAAAAGTGTTGATGAAACAGTCTTGTCGCTTAGGGAAACAGATGATGCTAAATACGAAGGTGCTTTAGAGGCATGGTTTGAATCTAGATGAGATGACGAGCTATAAATTACAACGTTTTTCTTTCTCTCTCATGTTCAGCTGATTTTCAAACTATGATGCATTGTAAAAGTGATTTTTTTTTTGCTGAATTAAATTTATATTCATGTTTATATTAAAAAAAGCGGATTGTGATCAAAGAGAGTCGAGTTTCGTGACAATTTTAATTGAAGTATATTTATAGGGGAAAAATATTAATTATAAAAATATTACAGAAATGCAAGAGCCGGTTTAAACTTCAAAGCTTCTTTGTTACATTACAGAAATGCACGGGGAATTCCATTTTGATTCCATTCCATTTTTTATGTCCCTTAAATTTGATTCCATTATTTATTGCCAGTTAATTACACCCTACATGCTTATACATCCGAAAAGGAAAATGGTAAAATACCAATTCAATAAAGGACGCATGCTTGGTGCTTACATAGTTACATACATTATATAAATTAAAAATGTACACAATAGCAATAAAGGAAACACACACAAAACTTAACTTTTCATTTTTCCAATATAAAATAAGGAAACATAAGCTGGTCCTAAATCGACATAAATACTAAATAAGAAAACGCATGCACCGACCTTTTCCGTAGGAAGCAAGCAAGCAACCAAACGCAATGATTCCAGCGACTGCAGGATCATTATGGGGATTTGCCGGCACAGCGATGGCGAGTCTTATGTTCTGCTGGTCATTGTACAGACAATTTGTGCCACAACAAGTCCAACTTTACGTCGAGAAACTAGTTTACAAGATGATGGGATGGGTGTCGATCAGGTTCGACGAGTATACCGATGTAGGTCTCGAGAGAAGCAAAGCATACGAATCGATTCGCCATTACCTATCTGCAAACTCGACGGCTCGTTCTCAGAGGTTGAAAGCCAGCGAGTCTAAAAACACCAAGTCCTTGGTGCTTAGTGTGGACGACCATGAGGAGATTGAAGATATTTTCGAAGGCGTGAAGGTGAAGTGGAATTCGAGCGTGAGTACGATCGAGAATCAACACAACGCGAGGTCCGCGAGGACAAGAAGATACTTTTCGCTAAATTTCCATATGAGACACAGAGGGATGATCATAGAGAGATATATGGAGCATGTTTTGAGAGTAGGGAAAGTGATTGGGTTGAGGAACAGAGAGAGGAAGCTTTACACTAATAACTCGCCGTATGATTGGGGTTATTATAGGGAAGGAAAGTGGGGAACCGTCACATATAATCATCCGGCTACGTTTGAGACTTTGGCTATGGACCCTGAGAAGAAAGAGGAGATAAAGAAGGATTTGATTAGGTTTAGTCAAGGGAAAGATTACTATAGGAAAGTTGGGAAGCCGTGGAAGCGAGGCTATCTCTTGTTTGGACCGCCTGGGACGGGAAAATCTACGTTGATCTCTGCCATGGCGAATTTCTTGGAGTATGATGTCTATGATCTTGAGCTGACGACCTTGGAGGATAACTCGGAGTTAAAGAGATTGTTGTTGGATACAACAGGCAAGTGTATCATTGTGATTGAAGACATTGATTGCTCGCTTCCTTTTATGGCGCAGAAGAGGAAGACAAATGAGGAAGAAGAAAAAGAAGAGACAAAGGAGGAGAAGAAGAAAAAGGAAGCTAAAGTGACATTGTCGGGGCTATTAAACGCCATTGATGGGTTATGGTCAGCTTCTAATGGTGAGAGGATCATAGTGCTGACAACTAACTATGTTGATAAGCTTGATCCGGCATTGATACGTAGAGGAAGAATGGACAAACACATTGAAATGTCTTATTGCAAGTTTAAAGGTTTTAAAGTTTTGGCTAAGAACTACTTGGACATTGAGTCACATGATTTGTATGGAGAAATCGAGAGATTGCTTGAGGAAACCGACATGTCTCCTGCTGATGTTGCTGAGGATCTGATGCCGAAATCTGATGAGGAAGATGCAGATATCTGCCTTAAGCGTTTGGTTAAGTCTTTGGAGGAAGAGAAGGAGAACGCAATAAAGAAAGCACAGGAAGAGGAGAAGAAGAAAGCAGAAGAAGAGGAGAAGAAGAAAGCGAAGGAAGAAGAGAAGAAGAAAGCAGAGGGAGAAGAGAAGAAGAAAGCGGAGGGAGAGGAGAAGAAGAAAGCGAAGGAAGAAGAGAAGAAGAAAGCGGAGGGAGAAGAGAAGAAGAAAGCAGAGGAAGAGGAGAAGAAGAAAGCGAAGGAAGAAGAGAAGGAGAAAGCAGAGGAAGAAACATCGAAACCCTAAGTGAATCTATCAATTTAATTTTTGTTTTTGACGTAATTTGTTTGCTACATTTGTTCGGCATAAAAAAAACTTCTATTGTGGATCAAAATCTACTACTATCACGTAAGTCGTGAGATTCTTCTATATGAAATAGACTGTTTTAAAAGTAAGCTTAAATCATCCTTCTATCAATGTGTTTTTTCTTTTATATACAAATCAAAGTTAACTGAAGTTCAATGTGTGTGACAAAGAAACACAGAAAACAAAAGTTAAATTTAATTCAAAATGAAAAAACAGAGCATATTTTTATCCAAATAAAAATATAAGATCCACACCACGTAAAACCTGTAAAGAATGATATGACAATCCAATTTTAGATAGTTTGAAACCGGAAACTGAATAAACGTCTTTAAATCATCGTCACGATCAAGATGTGTAGATATATAATATAAACTTAAGGTTACATAATTTTGACAAGTGTGATATATATATGTAGACTTAATTTAATGCTAGTTAATGCCTTGAGGGTTGATGTAATTAAGAATCTGTTTGTATATAAGAAATTGAATGAATGCTCTCTTTTTTTTTCAATAGCAACAAAACTTTTACACACCACTTTTAATGTTACATTGCATGCACACTTAATTGCTTGGTGAGAATGGCTTAGCACTCACTACTCAGAAATCAGATTGGTCCCCACACCTAGCTTCAAGCTCATAACATCTTCATGATCTAAGCAGATAAACAAAAACAGAACCGTTGAATAATGTTCGTTAAACGCGTACCCAAAAACATGAAAACTACATGTGAACAAAATATGTTGAATACGAACCCACATTCGTAGGCTCCCTTTGAAATTTCTGTTATCAAGTAACAACACATTTCGTGACCTTTTCTGAGACACTAGAAAGTTGTGACAGGAGTATGATAATAGAGAGTGAATGGTAAAGAGACAAATAGACCAAAACAGAGCACAACTTAGACAAAGTCTCAAGAGAAATAAAAAAGCAAAGAGTTTTCGTGAAACGCAAGAAACACAAAGATGTTTGAGAGCGGAGCAATGTGGGGATTCACAGGCTCGACGATGACGAGTCTTATGTTCTTCTGGGCGATATACAAACAGTTTTTCCCTTACCTTCTCCAAGTCCAGATGGAGAAATACGTTTACAAATTGGTAGGAAAGGTTTCACATTCTGTTCAAATCAATTTCAACGAGTATACAGGAGAAGGTCTGAAGAGAAGTGAAACTTACAACTCTATATGTAACTACTTATCCTCAAAATCAACGGCCCGTGCAAAGAGATTAAAGGCCAACGAATCTAGAAACAGCAAATCGTTGGTGCTTAGTTTGGACGATCACGAGGCAGTTGAAGATGAGTTCAATGGTGTGAAGGTGAAATGGTCTTCCAATGTGAGAAAGGGTGAGAGTCAATCTACTTATACGAGACATGGCGGTAATGTTTCTGAAGAGAGAAGGTTCTTCACTCTTAGTTTCCACTGGAGGCACAGAGAGATGACCACTGAGAGTTATCTTGACCACGTTTTGAGAAACGGGAGAGAACTTGGGTTGAGGAACAGAGAGAGGAAGCTTTACGCTAATAACTCGAGTCAAGATTGGTTGTCTTGGAAGGAAGGAAAGTGGAGCAGCGTGCCTTTTCATCATCCAGCTACGTTCGAGACTCTAGCCATGGATCCTGTGAAGAAAGAAAGTATCAAGAAAGATTTGATTAAGTTTAGTAAAGCGAAAGATTACTACAGGATGATTGGGAAGCCGTGGAAGAGAGGTTATCTCTTGCTTGGACCTCCCGGGACAGGCAAATCTACAATGATTTCTTCCATGGCGAATTTATTGGATTATGATGTGTATGATCTTGAGCTCACGACTGTGAGTAATAACTCAGAGCTGAAGAGGTTATTGTTGGACACGACAGGAAAATCTATTATTGTGATTGAAGATATTGATGGTTCACTTGGTCTTACGGGACAGAAGAGAAAGAAAGAAGAGGACGGAGATGAAGATGAAGAAGAAGAAAAGGAGAAGAGGAAGGAGCTTGAGAAGATCCTATGGGGAGACAGAAACCGGAGCAAGATTACATTGTCAGGGCTACTAAACGCCCTTGATGGGTTGTGGTCAGCTCGTAGTGATGAGAAGATATTGGTTCTTACGACTAATTTTGTGGATAAGCTTGATCCGGCATTGATTCGCAGAGGACGAATGGACAAACACATTGAAATGTCTTATTGTAGGTTTGAAGCGTTTAAGGTTTTGGCTAAGAACTACTTGAAGATTGAGTCACATGATTTGTATGGAGAAATCGAGAGATTGCTTGAGGAAACCGACATGTCTCCAGCTGATGTTGCAGAGAATTTGATGCCTAAATCTGATGAAGAAGATGCAGATATTTGCCTTAAGCGTTTGGTTGAGTCTTTGGAGGAAGAGAAGGAGAAAGCGAGGAAATTGGCTGAGGAAGAAGAGAAGAAGGAAGCAGAGAAGAAAGGGAAAAAGAATAAGAAGAAGAAAACAGAGGAAGGAGAAGTAGATATAGTAAAACTAGTTGACACCATAATCCAGAAATGCGGTTGATTCACTTCTCCAACAAGAAAACTAAAAATAAGGCTCGGAATTTGCTTAGACACTAGAGGCACTAAGTCATGAGCTTATTCTAGATTGAGTAATTCTTGATGTTCTTAGTTTATGTGCTGATTGAGTTTTTTAAGCTTTATCTTGGAACATGTTTTTATGTTTTGTTGGTAACAAACACCTGATTTCCACTATCAGCATATATTCTGTTTCAGGGGGTCACCTAATAGTAAGTTATCGGCTATGTTAATAGGTAATTAGATTATATAGTTGCCGAGAAAATGCATTAACACATGATGAATATTGAAGTACTCAATACTGAAAAACATGATTAATCTTAAAGTACTCACTAAATTCAATACTGAAAACATGATTAGTGATCTAGCGTAAAGCAAATACCGATTCATATTTTAACTTTTCTTGTTGTAGAAGTGAATGAACCGTCGCCGTTTTCCTCCTTCAAACATAATAAACCAACTTCTTCTTCTCTTCTTTCTCTGCCTTCTTCTTCTTCCTCCTCTCTTCCCTCTCTGCTTTCTTCTTCTCCTCTTCCTCAGCCAACTTCCTCGCGTTCTCCTTCTCTTCCTCTATAGACTTAACCAAACGCTTAAGGCAAATATCTGCATCTTCCTCATCAGATTTCGGCATCAGATTTTCAGCAACATCAGCAGGAGACATGTTGTTTTCCTCTAGCAATCTCTCGATTTCTCCATACAGATCATGTGACTCAACCTCCAAGTAGTTCTTAGCCAAAACCTTAAAAGCTTCAAACCTGCAATAAGACATTTCAATGTGGTTGTCCATTCTTCCTCTGCGTATCAACGCCGGATCAAGCTTATCCACAAAGTTCGTTGTAAAAACCATAATCTTCTCATCACTACAAGCAGACCATAGCCCATCAATGGCGTTTAAAAGCCCCGACAAAGTAACCCTGCTCCGTTCCCTTTCTTCAAAAAACGCTTTCTCACATGATTTCTTCGTCACCTCCTCCTCTTCTTCTTCTTCGTCTTCTTCTTCCTCCTTTGTCTTCCTCTTCTGCCCCGTAACACCAAGCGAGCAATCAATATCTTCAATCACAATAATAGATTTCCCTTTTGTGTCCAACAACAGTTTCTTCAAATCCGAATTATCCTTCACCGTCGTTAGCTCAAGATCATACACATCATACTCCAAGAAGTTCGCCATTGCAGAGATCATGGTCGATTTACCAGTCCCAGGAGGACCAAACAAGAGATACCCTCGCTTCCATGGCTTCCCAACCTTCTTGTAGTAATCTTTCCCATTGGTAAACTTAACAAGATCCTTCTTAATCCCTTCTTTCTTCTCAGGATCCATAGCCAAAGTCTCGAACGTAGCTGGATGGTGAAAAGGAACATTACACCATTTTCCTTCCCTCAGAGAAGACCAACTGTGACTCGTGTTATTAGTGTAAAGTTTCCTCTCTCTGTTCTTCAACTCAATCTCTCTCCCTTGTCTCAAAACATGCTCAAGATAACTCCCAACTATCATCTCTCTGTGCCTCCTATGGAAACTAAGAGTGTAGAACCTCCTCTCCTCTGAACCACTGTGATTACCGCTCGTGTTAGATTGATTCTCATTCTTGATCACATTCGAAGACCATTTCACCTTCACACCATCGAACACATCTTCAACTGCCTCGTAATCGTCCAAACTAAGCACCAACGATTTGCTGTCTTTCGTTTCGTTAGCCTTTAGTCTCCCTGCATGAGCCGTTGACTTGGAGGACAAGTAGTTGCATATGGAGCTGTAAGCTTCACTCTTCTTGAGACCTTCTTCTCGATACTCGTTGAACTTGATGTGGACAGAAGTAGAAGCCCATCCCATCAGTTTGTAAACGTATTTCTCCATCTGGACTCGGAGCTGGTAAGGAAAAAACTGTTTGTACATCGCCCAGAAGAACATAAGCCTTGTCATCGTCGAGCCTGTGAATCCCCAAATTGCTCCGGTCTCAAGCATCTTTGCGTTTCACGAAACTCTTCACTTTTCTTTTCTTTTTTCTTTCTTGAAACTTTGTAACGAAACTCCTCTCAGTGAACTCACTCTATTTATTATTTTACAGCTTTCGAGTGTCTTAAGGAGGTTCCCGATATTTATTGTTATTTTTGATAAATATATATTTAATATGAAATTGTGGTAATATTGAGAGGGAGCCTGCAAATTTGGGTTCGTCTTGTACATATTTTTCCACATGTTGTTTTCATGTTCTTAAGTACGAGTTTTGACAGAAAGTATTCGAAGATTTTGGTTTATTTGCGTAAGTCATGAAAATGCTATGAGCCAAGCTAGGTAATGGGACCAAACTAGGTTCTGGACCACTTCTGAGAGAATCAATAAAGTAAAGTGGTGGTGATATAACAGGAGTTTTTGTAGTGACTAGTGAGAACTCATTTAGTTTTACGTACAGAACATATTTTTCCATCAAGATATTAATTAGCAACTACCTCAACGTTGTACTCTACTTTATGATAATGATTTTAACTCCTTTTTGAGTTAAAAATCAAAAGTCTATAGAAAGTTAATGAAGTTCTAGTTTTAGTTTGTGCAATATTCTTCCGACGGACCTATCCACTAGTTTTTCATGTTATTTTTTGGTATGGTGACATATATTTTGTACAAGTCTTGGTTATATGACCTCAAAGTGGATCACCAAGAGATTCTCTACGGAGGAATCTGCAGAGATGAAAAGATGGTACCTTGCTCCCCAAGCAACCATCTTCTCAGTACTGCCACAAAGAAAAATATTTTTATGGTCTGAGTCTGACAACAAACTACTCTTTCAACTTTTCATTTTTCTTTTAGCTATTGGCTATTGGCTATTTCCCACTCAACTTTTTGAAAAGACTTTTGAAGCTTATTTATATCTTTTATATTTATTAGTGTAAGTGCGTTCATAAGAAATATGCAAATTTGGGGTCTTTTGTTTTTGCAATATTAGAGCAACATTATCATGGTAGTTTAGGAAGGTAGTTTAGAAGAAAAAAGTGGGTGGGTTCACAAAAATTCAAACAACCATCTCCTCTATTGCCAATATAAGCAACGTAGTTTGGTTTTGTCCGTGGACTCCACGCATACGTGGCGGTTTATGATTGGTCAAATTCTTTTTTTTTTTTTAAACTATAAAAAAAAAATTAGCAACTTTTGTTTGGTCTTTAGGTTAAAAATAGCCTTAGTGTGATAAGTTTTAACTTGATCAGGAAAAAATAATGTCAACAAAAACACAATTTGATCTACAAAAAAATTGGTAAACGAATATTTCTAGTATACCTTTTCTTTTGAATTTCCAGTACAATTTACAATGCCACTTAATAGCTTAGCCATAGATTGGTCAAATATCAGATTGGTCCCCATTCGACGTATGACGTAAAATTTTGATCTACAAAAAAATACATAAAAATGTTCGAATTCATATAAGCAAAAAAATATCTTTGAATTATTTCAGTCAAATTCGTACCCAAGATTCAAGAACATGAATACTACATGTGGAGAAAACTTGAAAAATTACGATAATAGAAACATGATTTTCTTTTTTCTCTTAAAGAAGCAAGTAAAATTTATTACTACCATAATATTTTAATCTATTAATTTCTTAATAAAGGAAATATTCCAGTTTTTGGTAAGAGAAAATATGGAAAATTCAATTATGTCACACGTAATATGAGCACAATAATAAAAAAAAAACCCACCAATTCCCAAAAGAGACATGAATTTGAGAGCTATAAGAAACTTACAGGTCATCACTTTGAAGACCTGCAAAAAATACATAGGCAGAGAGAGAAACACAACGCAAACAGAGATTATGAGCCAAACCAAACTGAGAAAAGATCAGAAGCTTCTAAAGCAGAAGAAAAGCAAAGGAAACCCAATTGAAGTCTTCATGGGATCGATCGTAAAGCCAATGTTTGGAGATAACTTAACAACAATTGGATCAAACATTGCCGGTCTGTTCTTCATCTTGGAAACTCTGAGGAGATACTTTCCTCGGCACCTCACTATCACGATCCAGCGGCTGCTCGTCAATGCAATCCAACGGTTACCGTTTGTCAAGAAGTGTTCGGACAAGATTCTTGCCTTCTTCTCGCCTTACACTCAGATCAGGTTCAGAGAAATCGAAGAGTGTAGATACAACTACGCATACACAGCTATCAAGACCTACCTTGGTGCAAAAGTTAACTCTGGCGTGAAGAATCTCAAGGGGAGCCAGGCGAAGGGGAGCAAGTCTTTGGATTTTAAACGCGACGATGATAGAGTCGAGGAGGAGTATGAAGGTGTGAAGATGTGGTGGGAGTTGCTAAAATGCGCCGACGGGAAAAAATTATGTAGGCTTACTTTCCATAGAAGCAACTGGGAGGTTGTGACTGGTTCCTACTTGAGCTACGTTGTGGAAGAAGGGAAATCTATAGAAGAAAGGAGGAAGAAGATTAAGCTATTTATGAACAATCCAAGTTGCAATTGGAAGATTCAGATGAAAAATCTGTGGAGTAGCATTGATTTCGAACATCCCGCAACGTTTGATACAATAGCGATGAATCTTAAGGAGAGAGATGAGATTATGAGTGACCTTTTGGCGTTTAAAGAAGGTGAAGAGTATTATAACAAAATTGGGAAAGCTTGGAAGAGGGGTTACTTGTTGCATGGACCTCCCGGGACTGGTAAGTCCACGATGATCGCAGCTATGGCGAACCTAATGAATTATAGTGTCTATGATCTGGAGCTAACTTCGATAGAAAACAATTGGGAATTGAAAAAGCTGTTGCTAGCGACGACTAGTAAGTCGATCGTTGTCATTGAGGATATAGACTGTTCCTTGGATCTCACGGGAGAGAGGGAAGTTAAAGAAGAGAGCAACACAGAAAGCAAGAAAGAGAAGAAGAAGACGAATGCGGTTACACTCTCTGGCTTATTGAACTTTATAGATGGGATTTGGTCGGCTTGTGGACAAGGGAGAATTCTTGTGTTTACAACGAACCACGTGAGGAAACTTGACCAAGCTCTGATCAGAAGAGGTCGGATGGATATGCATATAGAATTGTCTTACTGCAGATTCGATGCGTTCAAGATTCTTGCCAAGAACTATCTGAATCTTGATTCGCATCTCTTGTTTGGAAAGATCGAGTATTTGCTGGAAGAGACGAATATAACACCGGCTGATGTTGCGGAGCATTTGATGGTGAAAGATGGTGAATCCGATGTTGATGGATCACTCAATGGTTTGATCCGAGCTTTGGAACAGATTAAGTGGAGGCGAAGTAAAGGATTGCAATGAACGACAGAAGGAGATTAACCAAGTTTTAATGTTTTTATTCACCAATTAAACTAGCTTGTAAGATCGAACTTATGGAATTATATATCCGCTTTGAAATTAGTGTTTCATTATGTTTTAGTTGACATCTTACACGTTACAGAACAGACGAAGAGATTGCAAAAAACAAAAGAGGAAAATATTCAATGTTAAGTCTGACGTGTGAAGAAAGTATTTCTCAAGTGAAATTCTGTAAGTTCCTTATGTTCTTGGTTGCGCGTTTAATATGGACTATCGTTGAGCTTAGTCAAGAGTTGAGATAACGGATTTAAGCAAATGTAATTAAAAACTTTTAACTTAATAGAGACATAGACAAACCTCATTCCCGAGAGGAGAAACCCAATATTTCAAACTACCAAAGTCCAACTTTCAATAGATTTAGCACTCGCCCCACCCCATGATGAGAGTACTCATCGATCATTCAGCACTGACGAGTTTGATATATTAAAACTTTTAGTACTTATAAAATTGATCTAACTATAAACTATCTAAGAGAAAACGTCCAATCACATACGGTCTCTTTCTAGGTTCAGTGGACCTGAGTACCTACCCGCTCCTTATTTGTCTCAATCCGTACTTATATTAATAATTGTCGTCCCTACGTTAAAAAAGACGTCTTCCTCGAAACTTAAACACACGATGACACGAATCACGAGAAATCAGCAAATATGTTTTATTGATTTATTTCTGTATTCATTTTGGGAAGTTGATTCTTGATTTTAAGGTCGATATGTAGAGTGGTATACTAGATTTTAAAACTTAAAATGAGTTCGATAGCGATTGCAATACACTTGTATATTTCAAAACTAGATGGTAACATCGTAATAGTTCTAGGGTTTTGTTGTTTGCTTCTCTTGTCAAAGTTCCATTAGATAGCGATTCTACCTTTATAATATCTTATAATCAAATGATTTTATATTTTCTGAAGTGAAGATCCAATCGTCATCTAGTCACACTTAAGAGTAAAGGTCAAACAGTTAGAGACGTGACTAGGTGCTATCGAATTATATTCCGAGTCGGCGATATACATGTTAAAGAAATAATATATCTTTGTTAATCCAATTTAAAAATCTTACTCTGTAAGAAAGTTAGATATCAAAATGTTTCTTGTCCACCACTACATGTTACTTTATCAGATCAACGATGCAATACACTTCAGACTCTTTTTGGCATCTACTGGTCAACTGTTGTGGTGTCTATTTTTTATAGACTCTTTTAATGTAATACATATTATATGAGTTATAATGAAATTGATGGTGGATTCCGTGCAATTTCCTTCTCTTTTCAGTTTTTGTTTTGTAGTTTCCAAGTGATCTCACAGCATACGCAGACATAACATTTAATAATGTAATATTGATAGAGACTTTTTTTTTGACCAAAAATATCGAAGTCTTTCTTTTTATTAAAATTTTTGATAGAGACTTATCAATTAAATTTTTTAATTTCCTGAGATAGCTAAGATATAACTATAAATGTCATAAAGCTCTTGTATGGCAGAACCTCTATCTTCTTCCCCAGCATTATCCTTCCTTTCCGATCAAAATCTCAGAAAACCTTCCTTCTAACTCAAGAAACCTAAATAAACCTATTCCGAAATCCTAAAAGAGAGCTTCAAGAGAGAGAAAAAAGAATGGCGGCGATGGGACAACTATGGGCTAACACAGGCTCTGCTCTAGCGACACTAATGTTTGTATACACAATCTTCAAACAATGGTTCCCTCACGTGGGAGATCGCTTGGAACCATACTTTCAAAAACTCTTCAGTCGTTTCTACCCTTACATCCAAATAACATTCTATGAATACAGCGGGGAGCATTTCAAGCGAAGCGAGGTCTACTTAGGGATCCAAAGCTATCTCAGCAAAGACTCCTCTGTCCGAGCCAAGAAGCTCAAAGCCAACACAACCAAAGGAAGCAAGTCTCTCGTTCTTAGTATGGATGATAAGGAAGAGATAACCGACGAGTTCGAGAACGTTACGGTTTGGTGGCAGTCGAAGAAAGAAGGGAACATTAGACAATCGTTCTCGTTTTACCCTGCAGCGGATGAGAAGAGATATTACATGTTGAGGTTCCATAGACGTGACCGAGAAGTAATCATAGAGAGGTATCTTGAGCATGTTATGAGGGAAGGTAAAACGATAGAGCTAAAGAACAGAGAGAGGAAGCTTTATTCGAATACTCCAGGACAGAGCCATGGAAATCAGACAAAGTGGAGTCATGTAACGTTTGAGCATCCTGCGACTTTTGATACTCTAGCTATGGAGGAGAAGAAGAAGGAAGAGATCAAGAGTGATCTGGTTAAGTTTAGTAAGAGCAAAGATTATTACAAGAAGATCGGGAAGGCATGGAAGCGAGGGTATCTTTTGTTTGGACCACCTGGGACTGGAAAGTCGACCATGATCGCTGCCATGGCAAATTTCTTGGAGTATGATGTTTATGATCTTGAACTGACAACGGTTATGGATAACACACAGCTGAGAAGGCTGTTGATTGAAACTTCGACGAAATCGATTATTGTGATTGAAGATATTGATTGTTCGCTTAACCTCACGGGACAGAGAAAGAAAAAGGAGGAGGAAGAGGAAGATGGAGACGAGAAGAACACAATGGAGAAGAAGATGAAAAATGAAGGTGAGAAGAAAGAGAGCAAAGTTACTTTATCAGGGTTGTTGAACTTCATTGATGGGTTATGGTCAGCTTGTGGTGGGGAGAGGATCATTGTGTTCACTACAAACTTTGTGGACAAGCTAGATCCGGCTTTGATTCGGAAAGGGAGAATGGATAAGCATATAGAGATGTCGTATTGCGGGTTCGAAGCTTTTAAGTTGTTGGCTAGAAACTATTTGGATGTGGAGGAGAGTGAGCTATTTGATGAGATAAAGAGATTGCTTGAGGTTGAAGAAATCAAGATGACACCTGCGGATGTTGGAGAGAACCTGTTGCCGAAATCAGAAGGGGAAGAGGCAGAGACATGTTTGAAGCGTTTGATCGAAGCGTTGAAAGTGGAGAAAGAGGAAGCAAAGAGGAGGGTTGAGGAAGAGGCGAAGCAAAAGAAGGAAGAAGAGGAAGAGAAGAAGAGAAAAAGGGAGAAGAAAGCAGAGAAGGAGGCAAAGGAGGAGGAGGAAGAGAAAAAGAAGAAAAAAATTGAAGAAAATGGTAAAGAAGAGCATTGAATTTGAAGATCTACATATGTTGCTTGCTATAGTAGAGAATCTATTGGATTGTATTATCCCACTTATAAAGGATTTTCGTCTCGTCCTCCATCTTATGAATAGTTCGTGTTCTAATTAAGTTAAGGTTCAGAACTTTGTTCTGCCATGTCTACCCACAACTAAGCTCACCTAAAAACACTGGAACAGAGTCTTCTCTCTGTTTTATTACCAACAGTAAAACTCTATTTACAACTGTGAATTTTTTTTAAAAACCCCTGGAAAACCAAAAGAGCAACAATATACATCTGATCTACCAGAGGAAACATTAAAGGAACATTGTTTGCGTGCGAGATACCTACCAACTAACATCACTTGAGGCCTAGAAACAAGTCGGTGTGCTGTTTTAGTTTTACGTATAGTACAAAGTAGCTGATTTTGAGAGCTATGATGAAAAGACATGAATTGTATATGTGATTGATATGATGTCGAACCACTTATCTTATGTGTTTTGCAGGGAACATAACAAATCAAAACAGAGTAGAACGTAATACGACATAGTAGAAGTGTAGAGCGTAGTAGCATATGGTCTAGATGGATTTGAAAACTCAACAGTTTGAATAGTGTAAAAACAGTCTAACCGTAAATTAGCTCATATATATTTTTGTTTGATGTTATTATCTCTATCACGACATTGAAATCTTATCACCTTCAAATATAAGTTGTACTTTAGACCCAAAAAAATATAAGTTGTACTTGTAATAATTTATTGGGCATAGGAGAAAAAGTGGGTGTCAAATTTGCTTTTAGCTCGCATGCCAAGGCGTTCACACATCACACGGATCTTTATTTGGCCAAACACATCCTTGTCTTATTGCATACGTCGTGGAAACTGGAAAAATGAGACCCAAGCTGATTTATATTTTAACAATTTAAATAAATCGGATTCGGGACAAAGGAAGTTCACATGAAGATAGACTGAAGAGCGCGACATGGGGAAGGAAAATGACAATGACAAAACCCGGAAGCTTCCTAAAAGTAAAAGTTACGTACGTAGCTTTAGTCATAAATTCTACTTTTGCTACCCAATACTTTCTAAACTCTAATCATCATTATTTCTTTCTTTTTTTTCTTCTGCAACAAAAATTTCTAGGCGGAGACTTGACCAATATGATTTTGAGTCACATGATATACATTGTTTTTACTTGTATGAAACTTAAAAGAAAAATCTGGTTTAGAAACTAGAGAGTGTGTAATGAAGGTTCACCCTAATCCCTATGGTGTAAAAATAGACCGACCAAGTTCAATCAATTGGACGTGACTAATCATTTGTTAATTATTACCACGCATTCTTATATAACTTTGATATCATCCCGTAGCAAAATAATGTATTTTTACTAGACCGTGTAGACTCTATTGGACTTGACTAATTTCTTAATTTTAAATAGAATTTTGAACAATTTTGCTTACAGTGACTGTTTTGCTTTATTACAACGAGAGGGAAAAAAAAGGAAAATAGTGATTGAAAACTAGCTAGGGCCCCAAGGAGTCCCCAAGGAGAAACATATAAAATACCTTTCACATCATACGTACAAACTATATAACTCAGAAGTCATACCGAACCAAACACAACCAAATCCTAATTACAACAAGAAAAAGATGATGATGATGGGAAATACATTTGGTTCAAGCTTGGCGAGTTTATTCTTCTTGTGGGCAACAATTCAACAAATCTTCCCAAACCACCTCAAGATTGCCCTTAAAGAATTTCTTCTCTCCACAGTCCAACAACTCACCTTTTTCCAGAGATTTTCGGACAGATTCATCAATTTCTTCTCTCCTTATGTCGAAATCAACTTCTCTCAGTACGATGATTACCAGTTCAACCACGCTTTTGCAGCCATCGAGACTTACATTGGTGCAAAAGCAACTGACAAAGCCAAGCATCTCAAAGCAAGCCAGGTAAAAGAGAGCAAAGGTTTGGTCTTGAAACGAGACGAGACTAAGATCCGAGATGAGTACCAAGGAGTTAGTGTCTGGTGGGAGATTATAACAGATTCTCTAGGGTTTAGAGCATACAAGCTCACTTTCCATCGACGCTTGCGAGATGTTGTAACCGTTTCTTACATGAAATACGTTGTTGAAGAAGGCAAGTTGATTGAAGCCAAGAACAAGAAGATGAAGCTGTTCACCAACAATCCGAGTTCTGATTGGGGTTCTAACAAGGCAAGTTTTTGGAGGTACATTGACTTTGAGCATCCCGCGAGTTTTGATACATTAGCCATCGATCCAAAGAAGAAGGAAGAGATCCTGGACGATCTTGATGCGTTTAGCAATGGGAAAGAGTACTACAAGAAGATTGGGAAAGCTTGGAAGAGGGGTTACTTGCTCTATGGGCCACCTGGGACCGGTAAATCCACAATGATCGCTGCAATGGCGAATTATTTAAACTATAGTATCTATGATCTTGAACTCACAGCTATAAAAAACAACTCCGAGTTGAGGAAACTACTCACTGCTACTTCTAGTAAGTCCATTATTGTGATTGAAGACATTGACTGTTCTTTGGATCTTACGGGTGAAAGAAAGGAGAAGGAGAGCTTGGTGAGCTCGCAAAAAGATGGAGAGAAAGGAAAAGAAGAAAGCAAGAGTTTCGTAACACTTTCTGGGCTTTTAAACTTTATAGATGGGATATGGTCTGCTTGTGGACAAGAGAGGATTATTGTCTTCACGACCAACCACTTGGAGAAACTTGACCCGGCTTTGATCAGGAGAGGGAGAATGGATATGCACATTGAGCTGTCTTACTGTACTTTCGAGGCGTTCAAGATTCTCGCCAAGAACTATCTGGAGCTTGATTCTCATCCTCTGTACAAAAGGATCGAGTCTTTATTGAAGGAAACGAAGATTTCACCAGCTGATGTCGCAGAGAAGTTGATGAAGAAGCACCGTGAAATAGATGCTGATGGATCTCTGAACGATCTCATTGAAGCCCTGGAGACTAAGAAGAAGACTCAGAAACCCCAACTAGATGAAAACAAGGAGAAAAATGGTAAAAAGAAATTTGCTCCATTTCGCTTGCTATTAAAAGCTTTTTGATCATATGATTCAAAGGTTGATGCTTTAGCTCATAAGTTTTGTTTGGCTAAGTTATAGTAATTAGACTCTCTATAGTTATCTAGAAGATTCGATTATGGTGTTCTTTAACTTTTTAGCATCAGAATAGACTAAAATGCTGTGACAGGGCACTCGCAGCACACTCGTTGTTTCATGTAACCTTTAAAACATCGGCTTTCTTGTTCGAAAGTATTGCTGGTTATGCTCTCTGTGATATAGATGAGGACGAAGAAAAAGAGAAAATGTTGATTTGACCATGATTCAAGAAGAAGAGGGAAGACTTACACTCGGTTTTGTAGTATTGGCTTAAAGTCTTGGAAACACTCTGATTGAATGGGAGGATCTTTGTTTGAATGTATACTCATGAAATGAAATCTCCCTACATGTACGCCTACGTACGTATGGCCTGCAAATAAAGTAGTTATATATAAACGCATAGACTTCCCTAATATACCCTTCACAACGATCTCTAATACATATGTTACCACAAACAAAAACAAAACAAACAAACCTCTTTTTCCTCTAATCCTAATCAGAGAAACTAAAAAAGGGGTTCCAATGTACCTGAACATCTTGCGCATGAATCATCTTCAATCCAATCCGTGAAGGTAAAATCACAGCCCTGGCCATCTAGAGGTCCTTGTTTTCAGGTAGCTGAAGCTCACATTTGCTTTCATTTTCGAATTCAAAGCAAACGTTTTAATGAATTTTTGCAGGAAAAATTATAAGCAAGCATTCAGATTATAAGCCGGTTGTACATGGCATTTAACGAATTCTGTATATGAAGTTTGCTTCTATGATGTCTTTTTGTGAACGATTTTGTAGTTTGGTTATAGAGAACAATAATGGAGATTTTCAAGAAGGCTGAAACCGTGCGTTTACGTAGCTACCATGACAAGTACCTTCTAGCAGAGGATGATGAAGATTCCGTGAACCAGGACAGAGATGGGCGGTCTATGAACGCTAGATGGACGGTGGAGATTTTAGAAGAAGCAAACGTGATCCGTCTCAAGAGCTGCTTTGGCAAGTATCTAACCGCTTCAAACATCCCAATGTTCCTCGGCATGACCGGCAAGAAGGTAACACAAACGCTGCCACGGCGACTAGACTCATCAACTGAATGGGAACCCGTTAGGGAAGGCGTTCAAGTTAGGCTTAAGACGAGGTACGTCTCTTCTTCATTTGATCTCTCTCCAACGTTATATGCTTCAGAGACCATCTCTTCTCTGCATAGTCTCTTCAAATATCTTCGTGCTAATGGGTGTGAGAGATCTGAATAGGTATGGACAGTATCTTCGTGCTAATGGGGGTTTACCACCATGGAGGAACTCAATCACACATGATATACCTCACAGATCAACAACACAGGACTGGATTTTATGGGATATTGATATTTTGGAAAGCAGAAAGAGGAAACCACCACCAGTGGCTGTACCACAAGCTTATACGCCTCTCCCGCCTCCTCCGCCACCACCAGAGCTTCTGGAGGTAAGAAAAGATGATCACGATGAGCCCAATTCACCCAAAGGATTCTCTCTCAAGTCCCCAAGATTTTCCAAAACAGAGGTTTGATCAGCTCTACACTCTTATGTTCATCATTACATAAACAAGGAATGGTTGCAGTAACAGTATCAGAAAGATCTAAGTTTTTTTTCCTGGGGAATGATTGCATTCACTGACCTGTGACCTTTGCCTTTTTCTCATATCTTATGATCACAGTCCGATGACAGGGTCTGCTCACCGGTCAAGGCAGATGGGAGACTAATCTATTACAGGGTTGGGGACAATGATGGGAATGTGGATAAGAGAGCAAAGGAAGAGCTTTTCTGTTTCAAGGGATTGGGATTAGAAGAGCTGAAACAGAAGCTTGAAGAAGAGACAGGTCTGAACGATATATCAATCTGTTCCAAAAATCCCTTAAACGGCAAATTATATCCCCTTCGGTTGCATCTCCCTCCCAACAACACAAAGATGCACGTCGTCTTGATCCCTTCAAAAGGTTAGGTTTCTTTTCATTGATTTTATATTTTCTAACTTACCTAAACCGCACACCATAAAGAACCAGGACATAAAACATACACTGAGGCCAACATACCAGTTACAGTTTTAAGGGATTCTCGTTCAGTCATAGAAATGTGTGACATAGATGGTTTTTTGTATGTTCAGTTAGTTGATTTCTTGTTAGGTTAGATTTGAACTATGGTTGTCCTCAATCAAAAATATATATCTGAAGGGATTGTGGTTTGTGAAATTCTACAGGGGATGATGCAAGCACTTCTTGAAGCATGGTTCAAAATTACAGAGAATTTGTTGTCTAAGACCGCAAACTCTTGGTTTCTGCTACTGTATATTTCGGTAATATGCTGTAGATTAACAAAACCTTTGTACGTGAGTAACACCAACTATACGCTAAAAGAATCTCGCAACAGGCTGTATGTGAAATCCAACCTAAGTAACCAAAATATAATACTACGCCGAACGTTCAAGAAGCTGTTGTGTTTGGATTTTCGTAAGCTTCTTTTATTATTAGTGAGATGCTAATGAAACCAGATAATATGAGTGAATTGTTAAAGGAGATCTTAAATTTGTTAAACATCAATTTTTACAAGTAGGGAAAATTTTCTTAAGGAACACAACATAACTCAAAGCAGCAACTGTTAAGAAAGACGAGAGTGTACCTGGCCAAACCAGTGTTCCTGAGAGAAGACTAGACACATGCCCTTATCGATCACTGCTTACCTGCAATAACAGATTTGATTACCTAGTACATAAATAATAGAATGGAAAATATCTTATGCTTATGAGCTTATATGTCTTACATTATAAATTCAGCGTTCCACATTCAAGATCTCTACTCTCAAAACGCTAATAGGTGTGCCCAAACGTCATGAAATTTTCAGCTAAAGCTACTGTTTATTCCTATTTTTGCTCATGCACTTCTCTTCCACTCTTCAGATACCATAAAGTCTGAACCAGAAAAGTCTTTATAACGCTCTCAGCCCTTGTGAGAGATTGAGATATTCCTTTTTCTAAGGCATTGCCTAAGTTTCCAGTTCCTGCTTCGGGGAGCCAAATGTTTCCCTTTAGTAACATGTTCAGAAGCTCTAGTCGGCCCTTCATAAGTACGCTTGTCTCCATTCCCACGTAGCCGTTGGACATCCCTTCAGTACGTGGCGCCGGTTCGAAGTGCTTAAAGGATTATCTGTAGAAACGAAGAGAAGTCAAGGGTGCCCTCTGATAAGATTTGCAGCTTCATGAGTGAGTGCTACAGAATTTGCAAGGCATCAACAGATAGGAGATGAATCATTGTGTGAATCTGCAGCAGATTTAGGTGTGACACATCTCCCGATACAAACTTTGTAACAATTCCATCCACCTCTAACACACTGCATCCTGGCGCCTTTCTTACTCCCCTCTGACCGATCATCTGACGACTTTTAGATGCCTCAGCGTTTCTTTGAGCAACCAAGTAAATATTGGATAGTTGAACAAGAGCTGCTTCCTCTTCATCAGCATTTCCTTTCTCTAACTCAAGAAGATTCTTAACAGCAATTTCTCCGAGTTCAACATTCTTGTGCGTTCGACAACCATTCAGTAAAGCACCCCAAACAGATGCAAGCGGTTTCATGGGCATTTTTTCGATAAGACCAACTGCATCATCTAATCTTCCAGCTCTGCACATCAAATCTACGATACAGCTGTAATGCTCATGCTTTGGAGTAATCCCGTATCGAGCTCTCATATTATCTAAAATTGTTCTCCCTTCTTGAAGATATCCTCCATGAGCACAAGCGGATAAGACCGCAAGAAGAACTACACTGTCAGGCTTAATAGCATCTTCTCGCTCCATCTTCTCCAAACACGTAATAGCTTCCTTAGCATAACCATAAGCCGCATATCCTCCAATCAAGGCCGCCCATGAGAAGACATTCCTCTTACTCAAATTCTCAAAGACTTCCATAGCCGTCTCTAAGCAACCACACTTGGCATACATGTCAACAAGTGCCGTTCCTACAAACACATCAGACTCAACCCATTTCTTCTTCTTCTTCAAAAACTCATGAATCCACTTCCCTTGAGCGAGAGCTCCAGCTTGTGCACAAGCCGTTAAAGCCGT
>KE155164.1:854062-890115 GCA_000411075.1 Sisymbrium irio
TTACTCAAATTCTCAAAGACTTCCATAGCCGTCTCTAAGCAACCACACTTGGCATACATGTCAACAAGTGCCGTTCCTACAAACACATCAGACTCAACCCATTTCTTCTTCTTCTTCAAAAACTCATGAATCCACTTCCCTTGAGCGAGAGCTCCAGCTTGTGCACAAGCCGTTAAAGCCGTCGTAACTAAGAACTTGTCAGGCTCTGTTCCTCGAGCCAGCATCTCCCTGAATACATCCAAACCGTCGGATCCTAAACCGCATCTAACATACCCATTCATTAAAACATCCCATTTCACAACATCCGGGTGAGGAATTTCGTCAAACACTTTGCGCGCATCTGACAACACTTTATCTTCAACATAAAGCCTCAAGATTCCAGTTTGAACATGGCCGTCCGATGAAAAGACACCATTTTTAACCACCCAACAGTGTATTTGCTTACTAACAGAGAACAAAGAAGCATTCAAACAAGCAACCAATAAGAAATGAAACGTGAGGTAGCTTGGAGCTATATCCTCATCGTCGTCTTCCGTCAGCATTAGTTTGAAATATCCAACACCCAAGTGAGGCCGAGAGCTGCGAGAGCATATTCTTATCATAGTGTCGTAAACGAATGTATTGCGAGATTCGATGGAGTCGAATATAAGGGAAGCGTAGTGAAAGTGTGTGTCCAAATTGGGAAGAGGAAGAAAAGACGTGAGGAGTTTGCTGATTGCGTAAGTGTTGCGATGGAGGGAATGGACGATGAATGAAGCATGTGTCGATTTGATCTGACGCAGTGTAGTGCAACGCTGACTCGCGAGGATCAAACTCTTCCATGATTGATGGACACTCATCGTCGTGGTGTGACGTCAATGCCGTTGTCATCGTGGCGGTTAAATGGAAGGTTTTTGATTTAACGGCCAGTTTTAGAAATCTAAAACGGCACGATGTTTGATAAAGATGTGCGCATCTGTGTAAACAAACAAAAACAGTCAATGGTTTCAACATGTTCTTCATTACAGTGTCTCAATCTCTCTTTCAGACAATTTTACTGAAATCAAAAGAGGGCAGGAGGTAAGATCTTACGAACTCCTTTCGACCTTCTGTCTGATTTCCCTTTCTCACTCGTCGCTTAAGGTCTTCTCTCCGGTTTATCGTCCTTATGGATTCAATTCCCGTTTCTGGGTTTTAGAAATTTCCGTTTCGTTGAAATGTTGTTTTGATGGGTTTATCGAATTCGACGTGGGTTTATGTGATTTATCGGAAAGTTACCGTATTTAGGTTTCGCTGATTCTAGGCATGCACTCAGATTTGTCAGTTTTCATTGAGCAGGAGTTTGCTTGTTGCAGATAAACAATGGTGAAAGCAGTAGTTGGTGAAGATACTAGGCTCACTGCTGCTGAAGATCGTCTCTCTCGATCAGCTATTCCTGCTGAGGTAGTCACTAATCTAATGTTATGTTAAAAAAGGTATCTTGATATTGTTGCGGCCAAGTATGATTTTTGATTTGATGATTGGAGCATAGGTGGGTCTTGTGATAGGCAAGCTTAGCTCTCCTCTGGATCGCGGATTTGTGTTTGATTTGATCCCAACGCCGAGCAACGATGCTGGAGAACCAGCATGCTCGGTTTTCGAGACCAGAGATGATAAAAGGAAGCCATCCAAGTCAAAATCGGAGTCATCTTCTCTGTCAATTGATTCTGACTGGGTAGCAGAACATGCCAGACAGGTTTGAGATACTATTGTTTATGCATTTTGTGACTATGCTGTATCACTCTCATTTTTTTGTTTGTGTTGTGAATGTTAGATGAAGGTGTATGGTTCATGATGATTGGCATTGTAATGGTTGTTTCTTCTTCAGGTATCGAGAATGCTTTTGGGTGGGGTGAAAGTGGTTGGTATCTATGTATGGGCTAGTGACAGTGCTTTCAAGAATTCAACTATGATCCTTTGCCAGGTAACTTTGTGTGAGATTTATTTTCCTGCTTTAACGTCAATGGACATGCTTAATAGTACTTTGATAAATGAGGAATGTTTTGGATGCTATTGCAACTCTAATGCCTGTTGATGTATCTAAATTATGGGGCCTTTATCAGGCTATTAAGGCAGTTTCAGATGCAATACGGCATTTGGATCCTGGCTTGGATGAAGCTCTTCTTGTTCACATATGCTACAGCCCAAGGAGGTACCCCGCCTTTTAGGTTCAGTTACTAAAATTATGAGAAGTATCTGGTACTTAAACTTAGTGTGGAATGTTTGTAGGTGGAATTGTCGAACTTGTTTGTTGAACTCAAGTATTACATCAAGTAGCCTTCGACCTTGTGACTTTAAGCTGGGAAGGGTATTAAGTTCTCTACAGAAGTTTAGGTGCAGCTACAGCTATAATTTCAGGTATGCCAAGGGTTTACATTCTCTCTTCTTTGCTGGTGAATGTAATGTTCATGTATCGAATTTAGCACATAAGGAACTTTTATTGAGGTTGAAAGTTGATTCTTCCCTCCAAGTTTCCTATGATTTCTTTGGATGTAATATCTAATTATCTATGATTTTGCTTATAGAACTACTGGAACTATTCTTTTTGTATTTACTCCTGACCTCTTTCTGTTGATTTTCTTTATTCACTTCTTCGCTGGTAGATTACCAATTTACTACAAGGGTGAGTCAACTAGGCAAACATTTACTGAGATTCTCCGTCAAGAACTTGCAATTCATGCAAAAGAGCTGAAGAGTGCAAATGCAATGATTGATGGGGACTTGGTGAGGAGAAAGTAAACCCTATGTTTTTTATGTTTCGGTGTTGATTGTTGAATAATATTCGATGTAGAGTTCTTGAATTGTTTTGGAGCTCTCAAAGCTTGTCGTATCTAGTGATTAAACGAAACTGTGACATATTAGAGGGTAGGGGAAAAGCTCTATGCAGTTAAGTTATCCTTGTGAATGGCGTCTGTCCGAACTAGCTTCTTTCATGCATCAATCGTTTGGTATAACATGTTGGAATTTAGTTTCTTTTTATGCATCGATCATTGCTATGTCTGTTAAACATTGTAGAGTTCGAAAGGAAAGATGTCTTGGCTGGAAACAACCTTCCTCTGTTTGTAATTTCTTCTTAATTTTTGTTGGAGTTTAGGTGCATAACGATGAGCCTTGCAACACGGATGGCGAGCATGAAATTGAATTGTTATTTCCGTTTATGAAAGATAGTCGTGCTGAGGGTAAGGTTTTCTCACTCTAATATAGGCACACAAGTTTTGTTGCTATTGTTATATGGTTTAGATGATCTAACCTAGTCTCACGGTGTAATGTTGAGAAGCATTAACTGCAAAGAATGTTACTGGAATTCTACTCTTTGGTGGTTCTATATTCTCTTATGCCTACCTGAACGCGAAAGAACCAGTATCACAAGCTGTTACTGATATAAAGGTACTACAACTACGTCTCTTCCCGGTTCTTTTATGTTCTTGTTTACTTGAATAGGAGCTTGTACCAGTTACATTGGACCTACTGAAGTTTTACAAAATTGGTGATGGCTGTATTATTTCTTTTCAGGCTGACATTACTAGGAGTCTGCAAAGTAGATTGGACATTATCTGTGACGAGGCTGAGCAGGATCTCAATCCAACTGATGTTGGAGACAATGACGATGCTGAGATGTCGAAAATTCCCATTTCCAAATTCATACTAAACTCATCTACGTGAGTGAACTTCTAAACATAACTATTGCTCGACTGTCTGGTTATGTTTGCTGTATGTTCACTGATAAACAAAAAACAAATGCTTAACGTTTTTGATGTTTGTACACAGAAAAGCATGCCATCTTCGTCTTCCAAGAAGGGTTCTTGTCCCGTGGTTGGCGGGTACACACATCTGTGATTATCTACAGCCATTTGAATCACTGGAGGTAGATGAGCAACTTGAAGATGTCTCGGTTGTATTACGCTTTGTACACTCGTCTTGCAAATGTTTATACATGTCTTTTCAATGTTGAATGATTTTTTGAATAGGTGGTAAAAGAACGTTGCATCGAGTTAATGTCCATGGAACATTCTTCTCTTGACACATCAAAGATTTCAGAAGTGGAAACCGAGACGTCTTTACTGGTTGCAGAATCAATGTGGGACGTGATAACCCCTGCGTCTTCTGCTTCCAACTTTCGCTTGGAAGGGAATGTTGAAAGCACAAGCCGTGAAGACGGTAGCAAGAGTACGGGTAACGTCAGTAATGCATCCAATGTCCCGATTCTGGTAGCGATTTTCGTGCTTTTACTCTCGATTATATTAGGATACATGCTTTACCAAAGGGATTAGCGAAGTTCACAGGTCTCTGTTTTTTCTATCAGAACACATTTTTTTTTTTGTTTCACGGATAGAGTTATCACTTATAAGTAAAGAACTTACATGGAGACCTTTCTTCTTATTGGAATTATACAGAAGCTTTTCATTTGCCTCTCTTTCCGAGATAACCTTCAAACATGAACTTAAAAAAGAGACCATATAAATAAAAGTTTTTGTTTAGTACATTTACATAGAAAGGCCATCACGAAACTCCATCTTCAAATTTCACTAGATGGAGTTTATACAAGTTTATTGGTATTTTACTAATTATTTATTTTAGTTAAGGAAATTATATATATAATTTGAATGTAAGAACTAATTTAAATAGAAAATATTAAAAATTTAAAACAATATATTGTCATCTTTACATGTCATATTTATTTTAAATTATGTCATCATTTTTTCAAGCAATGTCATATCTATTTTATGAGAATGATTATGGAGATGACACATAAATTACTTCCCAAATAATGTTCCAAACACAAGTCAAACCAAAGGACGCAAAGAAAAATACTAAAGTTTCAGCAATACAGTGGTTAAACAAAGGGGATGTAGCTCAGATGGTAGAGCGCTCGCTTAGCATGCGAGAGGTACGGGGATCGATACCCCGCATCTCCATTTTGTTTTTTCTTACATTAAAGACTATACAATCGCTCAGAAACAATACTTTTTTAAGCGTAACAGTAGGTAACCAAACGATGCAAAATAGAGAACTGAAATTTTGTATCCTCAATAACAAGTAAACAGCTATTCATTTATTCATCAAAAACGAAAACACAATTATTTCTGCATCTAAACAGTAACATACTTCAATTTCTTATACAATATCTAGAAAGTGTTACGAGCGTTCTTTAAAAAGAAATCCATCTTTCTATTACAATTTCTTCGTTTTGGTATCATCATTTTTCCTTGACCCATCAAGTTATTGGTATTTCGCGATATGTACTCACCTGTTGTGTCCTAGGATCATTAGCGTTAAACCCATCCGCACTCTCCTGTAAAGCAAGATCTAAAGTTTACTATAAAACGAAAAGAGATTACATTTTATAAGCTTTTTAAGAACATAACTTTCCTAGCATCATACGTAGTATAAGACACGGTCTTTTTGACTTTTTGTTAGTAGTTTCCATCCACTAAAGGTATTCATAATTCATATCATCGTCCTTAGATTCGAATCCAACATTATGCGATATAGATTGTAAATGTTAGATTTTCTTTTATTATTAAAATTCCTCATACATGTAAAGATATATTTTTATATTGGCGGCCATAACTCTGCAGTCTCACCATCGGTCCTCGTGTTTTTCGCCGCATATCTCCATCTTCTCCGATGACTCTACGTTCACTCTTAATAACATATTTTTTTGTTTATTACAAAGAGAGAAAAAAGACAATTAAGAGGGTTGATTCATTGGTCTGAATTAAGAGTCAAGAAGACCACCTGTAATTCCAACAAGTTAGTTGCCTACCGTTTATCCATTAAGCCGAACATCCAGATGTCTACACGTGGCACCTTTTCACGGGAGTGTCACAAAAGCTTATATTCTTCTAGATGTAACGTTAGCATAATAACTATCTCCCAAGCCAAAAAGTCTACCCTTTCGTCTTGTTTTTTTATCACAAAAACTTTCTCTTATTACCTTTTTAAAATAGTTTCGAATTATTTATAGGACAAAATATGAACTGATTAATACTATTTAAGAATCTATAGACGAGTAAATAAAGTTATCAACATAGTCTCATACAGTCATACTTGATTAATCTATTATATCCTACCATTTCTAAAATCTGAAGAATAAATGACGAAGGGAAAACCATATTATTATATTACATTCAGAATCCCAGTCCAGAGTTGAAATCCAAAATAAATTCAACTAATTATAATTGAATATGTATATTTGGACACATATGAACTATTAATTATTCTCTTCTAATTTGATAACCAAACCTATATCAAAAGTGACCAAATCAATCAAAATATATCTATTATTTTCTTAAATGCCGTTGGAAGTTAATTTTTTTTTTTAAATTAAATTAAATTAACACTTAATTATGTATAATGTTTCTTATATTAGAATTAAATTTGTTGTACAAAAACTAAATAAATTAAAATTTTGTTTGGCTGCCCAAGCTGACCAATTTGCCTATTTCTCTTACACAAGCTGCCCAATCTGCCCGTTGCTGACCACTTTCAGTCTCTCTCTTCTCTCTCTCTCTCTCTCAAGATGCCCTTTCGTAGCTGTGTATCTCTCTCTCTCTTCCTAAGCTTCGCGCACGCAAAACAAAATCACCCCTTTTGACTAAAACTTTCTCCGGCTAATCTATCTCCATTCCCCATCACTTATATCATCTCTTCTTTGTCCCCAATTAAGGAGCTCAAATTCACTTCTACTCAACTGTGTCTTCATCTTTTGTTGAATCCCACCTCTTTGCTTTCGATTTCGAGGGGATAAAAGGATCAAACTTTATACTTTCGAGAGAATTGGGTCTCTGACTTTCTGTTTATTCCCTTCTTCGATCGAGGTTGCTCCTGTTTTCTGATCTCATACAAATGAGTATGGATGTGATCAGAGAGAGAGTGATCTATTCTAAGGTTATCTGAAGTGAGGTTTCTCTTGACTTTTTCTTTGTTGTTTTAGAAATATCCTTTCCTTGGTGTGTTTGCGTTTTGGTATGGTGATCTGAGTGGGAGGATTAGGGTTCATAAGGAGATGATGGCTACAGGGGAAGATTCTGTTAAGGTGTCGGCGAAAGTGGGTGTGGAGAAACCTGAAAAGGGGAAGACTTTGAGTAAAAAGAAGAATGTTAAGAAAGATGGTGGAGATGAGAGTGAAAGTGGGTTTTGGTTCAGGTTCAAGCTCATGTTTAGCTGTATCTCTTCTAGATCAAAAGTTGATAGTTCTATGAATGCCACTACAGTTATTGGTAATTTCTTTCTTCCTCTATACGAGATGATCAAGTTTGTTGGCGAGTCTGTATGTATTTGTATAGATGACAAGGTTGTTTCCTCCTGAATTAGTTGTTTTCAGATCGTAGGTTGAGCTTTTTATCTTGTCCTGACACTTGAGCTCGAAAAGGCAACTTTTTATGTCTCTAAATGGACGCTTAATCATTTTGAGCACATGTCCATGTTCCAAAAGCCATATTTTTCGGGACCAATAGCTCTTCCTGTCTTAATAGTTTTCTGATTATAGAAATTAGTACCTTAGTTGCTCTAAAATCAAGGACAGAGAGATTTCGTAGTGGAATTTTGTAACCAACCTTTATATTCATTGATGTAGGTATTCTATCTGCCCTGTCTTTCTGTCTATGGCTTGATCTCTATCTTACTCTTTGAGTTTGGGACTTGGTTTCGTCCATACTTCAATTCGTATGTACTCACTTTGTTTTGTTATATATCTGTTTCAGCAGAACCTAAGCATATTATTGAGAAACGTGAAGGTCATCCGCCTCCGTCTAAAGATGTAAGCCGTCCAGAGAGCGGTTCCGCAACACCTCTGATGAGTGGGGAATTGAAGTATTCTTCTAAGCTACGGATTTTCATGTTTAACGACCTCAAGTTAGCCACTAGGAACTTCAGACCAGAGTCTCTTCTTGGTGAGGGTGGGTTTGGATGTGTTTTTAAAGGATGGATAGAGGAAAATGGAACGGCGCCCGTCAAGCCTGGTACTGGTCTAACTGTAGCCGTCAAGACACTGAACCCTGATGGCCTTCAAGGTCACAAGGAGTGGCTGGTAATGACTAATCTCTTTAACCTTAATAGTGGTTACGGTCTAGTGCTTTGGCTTCTATGGACAATTGTTGATCATTTTGCTATTCATGGGCAGGCTGAGATTAACTTTCTTGGAAACCTTGTTCACCCTAGCCTTGTTAAATTGGTGGGCTATTGCATGGAAGAAGATCAAAGGCTGCTCGTTTATGAGTTTATGCCTCGAGGGAGTTTGGAGAACCATCTTTTCAGAAGTATGTAATCACAAACCGCTGAGGATTTTATATTTCCCGAGGATTCTTGTTCGCTTACCGTTGTTTATTTTTCATTTTGTTTCAGGGACTTTACCTCTCCCTTGGTCTGTCAGAATGAAAATCGCACTTGGTGCAGCTAAAGGTCTTGCCTTCCTACACGAGGAAGCTGAGAAGCCAGTCATTTATCGCGATTTCAAAACATCAAATATCTTACTAGACGCGGTATGTCTGAAGCCCAAGAGCTCGATGAAGCTTATAAAGTTATTTTTTTATCCTCTCCATTCTTATTTATAGTGGAAACAAATGTTTCAATCTCAGGAATATAATGCAAAGCTCTCTGATTTTGGGCTTGCGAAAGATGCTCCAGACGAGAAAAAATCACATGTATCAACCCGAGTCATGGGAACATATGGTTATGCAGCCCCTGAATATGTAATGACTGGTGAGTGAGGTATCCTCACCTTTTTTTGTTGTTATCTTAGTTTGCATTTAGTTTTTGGACTTGCTAATTTCAATTTCAAAATCAGGACATTTGACAACGAAGAGTGATGTATACAGCTTCGGAGTAGTTTTACTTGAAATACTAACTGGACGAAGAGCCGTGGATAAAAGCCGCCCTAACGGTGAACAAAACTTGGTCGAATGGGTGAGACCTCATCTTTTAGACAAGAAGAGGTTTTACCGACTATTAGATCCTCGCTTGGAGGGTCACTTCTCGATCAAGGGTGCTCAGAAAGCCACACAAGTAGCGGCGCAGTGCCTTAACCGAGACTCCAAAGCTAGACCAAAGATGAGTGAAGTTGTCGAGGCCTTAAAGCCGTTACCAAGTCTTAAAGACTTTGCTAGCTCTTCTTCTTCTTTCCAAACAATGCAGCCTGTTGCCAAGAACGGTATAAGAACACAAGGAGGAGGGTTTGTGTCTAGAAATGGACCACCCTTGAGGAGTTTGTCTAGCTTAAACCTGCCTCAAGCTTCACCTTATCGCTATGCTCGTCAATCACCAAAGCCTAAAGGAAAAGAGCCATGACTCAAATATAGGAAATAGTTCTTCATGTCTGACGGAGGTTTCGCGGATTGCGGCTGGATGTTCCAGCTTCATGTCATGTTGCATCGATTCTTTCTGATTCAAGAACGGTGTTCTCGGTTGCAACCCTTTTTTTTAACCCAGAGCAAAAGAGATGGTCTGTGGAAACTGAAGCTTGGCAAGTTTGGAATGTTCGGATCCTAGTTTGTGTTCTTTGAGTTGATGGAACTCAGGAAAGTATCTTTGGTCCTGAAGGTCTAAAGATTTTGATCTGTGATTTTTAATTTGTAGAAATGTAAAGGTTGAGAGTGTAAAGTTCTATTTAAGGATATATAAAACCTGTTGTCTGTAAAAACTTATGTTTACCCTGTAATATATGTTCTGCTATGCATTGAATTTGAATCTTTTGACTTGTTGCAAAATATAATCCCTTCAGAAATTTTCGAATATGCAAATAAATAATACCTTATACATGATTAAATCATTCAATAGATGCAAGATGGTTGCAAAAAGATTAGGTTCTTGTTAACTTATACATGGTTAAGTATGTTTGTGTCCCTAATCAAATCCGTGCCGAGTTGATACAGCCAAGGAGTTCTCGGCGACAGTTGCGAACGTTCTACAATAATTCCCAATGTAGTTCCCTTGAAGAGCCGGTTTTGTGATCCTGAGCAGGTTTCGTGATAATCGTACGACTCACCACCACCAGCTCAATCAAATAACACGACAATGTTAGGATTCTTTGGCCGTTTTTACATAGAAATAATAAACTAGAATGACTTAGTTTTAGGGCATGGCCAATGAATATAACCATTTAAATGCATCGGGTTGGCGTTTAGACTAATGGTCAGTCCTATTCCCAGTCTAGAGGAAAAAAAGCTGTAAATAGAGGAGTGGGGGGACAAAATTGGAGATGCGGGGTATCGATCCCCGTACCTCTCGCATGCTAAGCGAGCGCTCTACCATCTGAGCTACATCCCCATTGCTGCCTACTTTTAATTTTTAATAATTTTAAACTTTAAAATTGTTTCTCTTCTTTATCCTCCCGAGTTCGGAACTGTGGTATGTCGGAAGTCTGGAGATTTTGAATTGCGAAGATGCTGAGAAGATTACTGACGCAAACATCCTCTCGCCGTCTTCTCTCTTCCGGGAGTCCTTTCTTCTCAAAATCCTCTCTTTCACCGTTTTCCTCATTGTCTTCTTCGCCGGATCCACCATGCTCAGGGAGTAGCACCGTTGAACATGTCGAGGACGCTGGTACCGCCGCCGGAACAACCATCTCCGTCGACCGTTCTTCTCTCTTTAATCCTCCCGGTAATGTTTTCTTCACTCCACACTCTATAGTGAGATTCAATTTGACAGCTTTGGAGTCTGATCGTTGTTGGAAAAATTAGACCACTCTCATGAACCCACTTCGGATTCTGAGCTCGTCAAGCACATCAAGAGCGTTATCAAGGTTTCTTCGATTCTTACATGGCCTTGCTCATATAAAAATCGAAACTTTTTGTTATTTTTGATCTTGTGATTCATACGTTTTGGCTTTCACAGTTTAAAAAACGAAACTTTTTGTCATTGTTTTATCTTGTGATGAATTTGGTATGTATCACAGTTTCGGGGTGGCCCAATCTCAGTGGCGGAATACATGGAGGAAGTCTTGACTAATCCTAAATCAGGATATTACATGAACCGTGATGTGTTTGGAGCTCAAGGTGATTTCATTACTTCTCCAGAAGTAAGCCAGATGTTCGGCGAGGTGATTAATTACTTTGCATTTCTTTTTTTTAGGAGGTGTGAATTTGTGTTTTGAGATTGGTTTTGCTTACTCGGTGTTGTGATCTTAGATGATTGGTGTTTGGACTGTGTGTCTTTGGGAGCAAATGGGAAGGCCAGAGAGGGTTAATCTCATTGAGCTAGGTCCAGGTCGAGGAACACTCATGGTCGATGTCCTTCGTGTATGTATTTATGCTCTTGTTCTGTATCCTTGATATTTCTCTAATTCTGCTCCCCAAAACCGCGAAAACTATCTCACTGCTGTCTTTTGGGGACTTTTCTCATATAGGGTACTTCAAAGTTTAGAAATTTCACGGAAGCGTTGCATATACACTTGGTGGAATGCAGTCCTGCGTTGAAGAAGCTTCAGCACCAGAACCTGAAATGCACAGATGATAGTAGTTCGGAGAAGAAAGCTATAAGTTCACTAGCTGGGACGCCTGTGCACTGGCACGCTACACTTGAAGAGGTACCATCAGGAGGTATGCATGTTTTTGTTACATACACTTAGATTCTGAGACTCTCTGATTGTGATTGATTATGAGGGTCTTGTCTTAATATTAGCCAAAGTCAACGTGCGAAATATGTCTTGAGCATTAAGACCAATGATGCTCTGCGTCTTTTCTCATGGTATCTATTTTTCTATTTTGCTTCCGTGGCAGTACCAACTATAATCATAGCTCATGAGTTTTATGATGCTCTTCCAGTTCATCAATTTCAGGTTAGTGAGCGTGTAACTTGCAATATAGTCTTCTCCTTTTAGTTCAGTATGTGTATCTTACGTGGAGTCAATCTCTGCAGAAATCTCCGCGAGGCTGGTGTGAGAAAATGGTTGATGTGGGAGAAGATTCACAGTAAGTATTCCGGAATTCAAAGCAATAGGATTATATACATTTCATTAGTGGGATTTGCTTCAGAGCTGATCGATGCGTTGTTGGTTTTAGGTTCCGCTTTGTACTATCCCCACAGCCTACACCTGCAGCCTTATATCTCGTGAAACGCTGCACGTGGGCTACACCTGAGGAAAGGGAGAAGCTTGAGCATGTCGAGATCAGCCCGAAATCAATGGACTTGACTCAAGAAATGGCCAAGAGAATAGGCTCTGATGGAGGTGGAGCACTTATAATCGATTACGGGAAGGATGGGCTCATTTCAGACAGTCTTCAGGTTTGTGGCCTAAAGACGTTCTGATCAGTGCTCATAAAGTCTTGGTATCTGAATCTACGGATAGGATTTAACCATGCTTTTTTCTTCAATATGTCTAAGGCTATTAGAAAACACAAGTTTGTCAACATACTGGATGATCCCGGGTCAGCAGATCTAAGTGCATATGTCGATTTTCCTTCTTTAAAACACTCCGCTGAGGAAGCTTCAGGTTCGTTCCTATACTCACTGCTCGTCTTTGTAATATAGAGTTATAACTTACTTAAACCAAGTGCAAAACGTGTGTCTATTGTGCAGAGAATGTGTCAGTCCATGGACCTATGACTCAGTCTCAGTTCTTGGGTTCGCTTGGAATAAACTTCAGAGTTGATGCGCTGCTACAGAACTGCGACGATGAGCAAGCCGAGTCCTTGAGGTCCGGATACTGGCGGCTAGTTGGAGATGGTGAAGCACCTTTCTGGGAAGGACCTGATGAACAGACACCGATTGGAATGGGCACGAGGTATCTTGCCATGGCTATTGTCAACCGAAATCAAGGCATTCCGGCTCCATTCCAATAAGAAAGATTGATTTTTTCAGATAAGGACACACTTTCTTTCAACTTGACTTATCATAATGTCAGTTAAAAGTAATAAAAGCTTTTGAATTTCAAAGTTTTGGCTAAATGTTCTAAATCAAATGTTTTATAACAGCGTCTGTAGCACTCTTGAGCTTTGTTTACAAGTAGTTTAGATCGATTCGAAGATCAAGATCGTCGTAAGGTTGCACTTTACATTCAAATAGCTTAAAAGCCCCAGACTTATCCGCCCAAAGATAAGATGCAAACTAAGGACGAAAACAAAATAAGATTTGAATCTGCTAGTAACAGTTAAGGATATAGTTGAGAAAAGAAAGAGATTAACGTAATAATGAGCTGGATGAGTGGACCATATTTAAGCCCTCCAAGGTTGGTAGTAGCCCTGTATTGCAAGTTTGCAACAATGGATAATAGTCCCTTCACCTTCTGTGGTACAAAATCATTTCTATGAAGCAACACTTGTAACAAACGTGAACAACAATGGTGATCTCTTGGGTTACAAGGTGGTTCAGTTTAAACCTCTAGTCATTTTAGCTTGTGGTTTCAATATTAAGACCAGCCAAGAAGGTCAAAAGAATATTGGGAACTATAGTTGAACGTTGGGACTTGTGGCCGAGATCTCTTTGTCGCTATAACCTCTTTACCGGTGACGATGCAGGATGCACCCTTTCGATAACGAGGTTGTGTACCTCGTCGGCTACGGATTAGGGGGGGAACCGTATCTGGTTTCAAGTCCACAAAAACGGGTGTCTTCGAATATATGGACCGGTCTACTTCCTATATGTCTCGTAAGCTATAAAACCAAACCAAAACTAATCTCCAATTTTTTCAGGACACAAACACTCTTCGGTTTAGTGGTAATTGCGCGCGTCTTCAATTAAGCTGACCGGTATAAGGATAAAACCGTAATTCAACGTGCCAAGGACGAGATTACAAACAAATCAATCCAATTTTCCAAAGCTATCTTCTTCGCGTCGATCTCTCTGGCTCTGTCTGCTTCAATTTTTTTTATCTTCAGATCTCTCCCGTCAATTTTCTGAGATCTGAATATCTCACGGAAGGGAAATAAAAAGAGAAAGATGTACGGATTCGAGGCGCTTACGTTCAACATCCATGGTGGATACTTGGAGGCGATCGTGAGGGGACACCGTGCTGGGCTTCTCACCACCGCTGATTACAACAATCTTTGCCAGTGCGAAAACCTTGAAGACATCAAGATGCACCTCTCTGCTACCAAATACGGTTCTTACCTCCAAAACGGTTCGTTTTTTTTTCAGACATGATCCGACATGTCTTATGAATTTGACTCTGTTGTGTAATGAATTTGATTGTTTGACTTTTTGTTTTGTTTCATGGGTTCTGGGTTTGAATCTTTGTGTAATAAATGGATCTGAACTGTTCTTTTGTTTGAATTCTGCACAATTGTTACTTCTTGTATATCTGAATCTCTGCTTCATCATTGTAAACAACAAAAAAACTGTTCTTTATTCTTAGATTTTTCTAATTATTGGCTTCTGTTCTTTTATCCTTGGATTTTCTAATCCTTTGGCTGCAGAACCTTCACCTCTGCATACCACCACAATTGTGGAGAAGTGTACACTCAAGCTTGTTGATGATTATAAGCATATGCTTTGCCAAGCTACTGAGCCTATGTCCACCTTCTTAGAGTACATAAGGTTAGTGAGATATAGCTCCTTTTTTCATATAATCATCATTCTAGATCAACAGAAGATGGTGATTTTTAACTTGTTTTTCTTCCCTGAATTTAGTATAGTAGATTATCTGAATTGACGCTGGCATCTGAGATATTGGGTTTTTTTCTTTTCTTTTAACATTGTAATTCAGATACGGCCACATGATTGATAATGTCGTGCTGATTGTTACTGGAACCTTGCACGAGAGAGATGTTCAAGAGCTGATCGAGAAGTGTCACCCTTTAGGCATGTTTGACAGGTACCCGCATTGACCTGTTGGATCTTCTATACCTCTTCCCGTAACTGCTTTAGACCCATTTTCGTTTCCTTTTTATGTCAGTATTGCCACACTGGCAGTTGCTCAAAACATGAGGGAGCTCTACAGGTTGGTGCTTGTGGATACTCCTCTGGCTCCATACTTTTCTGAATGCTTGACGTCGGAGGTACGAAGCTGAACCATTTATTTTTCTAGATTTTCGGTTTTCCATCTTGTGCAATTGTTTTCTATTTTCTGTTGGTAGATTATGGATGTAGTAAATCATGTGCATATTGCATTGCTCTTCTTTTTTCTTCTGTAGGATCTGGATGACATGAACATAGAGATTATGAGGAATACCCTGTACAAAGCATACCTTGAAGATTTCTACAGGTTCTGTCAGGTGATAGTCGACTCCTAAATCTTCGTACAAAGATTCAGAATCTAACTATACTAGCTAACCCTACTTTTGTTGTTGTTGTGTATCCGGAACAGAAACTTGGTGGCGCAACAGCAGAGATAATGTCTGACCTTTTGGCCTTTGAAGCCGACAGAAGAGCAGTGAATATCACCATCAATAGGTAATTAATTACTAAGGTTATCATCGTGAATGAAACCACTAGATGTTATCATTGTGGTGTTGCTTTATTTATATAGGCACTGATAGTGGTTTCCTTTACTATGCAGCATTGGCACTGAGCTCACAAGAGAAGACAGGAAGAAACTGTACTCCAACTTTGGTCTCCTGTAAGAAACATTCTTTAATCAAATAATAATTCCACTCAATGGTTGCATAATATTCTAACTAGTTTTCATCACCATGGTTTTTATATTTATTTAACAGCTATCCATATGGTCACGAGGAGCTAGCTATCTGTGAGGATATAGATCAGGTAGATACTCAAGCTAATATATAATAAACATATTAAGGGTTTACAAATATGGCTCAGCGAAAACAATTATCTGCTGTTAGGTTCGTGGTGTTATGGAGAAATACCCTCCTTACCAAGCAATATTCTCCAAGATGTCTTATGGAGAGAGCCAGATGCTCGACAAGGCGTTTTATGAAGAAGAAGTCAGAAGGCTTTGCTTAGCCTTTGAGCAGCAGGTTTGTTTTCATAGATTTTCCAAAAGTTCAGGGTACATTAGAGACCGTAATGTCCGATTGCATAAAATGTCTTTGCTATAATGGTCTTTAAACAAGTGCTAATACTAACAATGGCTGTTCAAACCTGAGTTTTGCAGTTTCATTACGCGGTGTTCTTTGCGTATATGAGGTTGAGGGAGCAGGAGATCAGGAACCTGATGTGGATATCCGAATGTGTTGCACAGAACCAGAAGTCGAGGATTCACGACAGTGTTGTCTACATGTTCTGAGTCTGGCAAGAAGTGAAAAACTTAAAAGAAAACTGTAATCTGTCTAAAATCTGGAGAATAAGAACCCATTTGGTTGCTGTCGGTTTTCTTCATTACTCCTTTTTCCCAGAGAAATCTGCGGTTTTACATTCATTGTTCTGTCCCCTCCGAGTGAGTTAGTGTATGAAAATTCCCCAATAAGAATCTCCCATTTGTTTGTCCATGGTTCTTCTTAGCGAGTAAACTCTTGTAGTCCTCTACATATTTATCATTTGAGAAGCACTTAATACTTCAATATTTGTAAAATGTTACTTCTTATCTTAATCGATGTTTATGGAGGATATCTGTTGCTTCTATCTTAAAAAAAAAATTTCTTCCATAAAGCTTTATAGAGGATTACTTCTTTAGAAAGTTACACAAACATAGCTCTATTGCTGAAATAAGAACACTCGTCTAGAACCGACAGACCAACAAACAATCTACAATTTTTGAAGGAGCATTCTTCGGTTTAATAGCCAGACCGGTTTAATCTCTCTTATTGGTTATAAGATATAACTGTCCGGTTTAAGGGTAGAATCGTAATTGTCAACGTGCCACGGACGAGTTCGCAAAAAAAATATCAATCAATTCAAAGCTATCTTCTTCGCGTCGATCTCTGCTTCAATTTCATCTTCTTCTTCTTCTCCTTCAGATCTCTCTCTCCCGACATTCTTCGAGATCTGAATATCCTAAAATCCTCCGGAAGGGAAAGGAGTAGAAAGGATGTACGGATTCGAGGCGCTTACGTTCAACATCCATGGCGGATACTTGGAAGCGATCGTGAGAGGTCACCGTGCTGGGCTTCTCACCACCGCCGATTACAACAATCTGTGCCAGTGTGAAAACCTTGACGACATCAAGATGCACCTCTCTGCCACCAAATACGGTTCTTACCTCCAAAACGGTGCGTTTTCGACAATATGATCGCTCTGCGGATCCATCACGTCTAATGAATTGACTTGGATTTTGTGTCGCATTGTATGTGGGTTCTGGGTTTTAGGCTTAACCAAATTGCTTTCAGTCTGAAACTTTTATGTGGGAATCAGTTTTATTATAAATGTCATTCATCTTCATAAATGGATCTCAAAGCTGATGTTTTTAGACGAAACAGTAGTTTCTTGAGTTTCAGTGCTTTGATTTGAAATCTGCGGAATTGTTAGTTTAATCTGAATCTCTGTTCCATTGTTGTAAAAAGAAATGTTCTTTTTATCTTTGGCTGCAGAACCTTCACCTCTGCATACCACCACCATTGTGGAGAAGTGCACTCTCAAGCTTGTTGATGACTATAAGCATATGCTTTGCCAAGCAACTGAGCCTATGTCCACCTTCTTAGAGTACATCAGGTTCGTCAGACATCTCTTCTCTTTCCGTATAATCCTTCATTTTAGATCAACAGACGATGGTGTTGTACTGCTGCAGTGTTGTTATTGGCGCTTTTTAGTTTTGTTGGTATTTATTTAGCTTTGTCGAAGATTTTATCAATGTATGTACATCATAGTGTGTAAAGTTTGGTACTTTCATGAAGCTCCGTGTTTTTTAGGAGATTGCAGTGAAATTGATTTGTTTTAGAATGTTTCGACAGCAAAGATTTGGATTTTTTTGTTGTAGTTTAAATGCTTGCTCATAATGTGTACCTTGTTTATTTTCCCCTGGATTCAGTTTAGTGTATGATCTATCAATATAAGATTCTGGCGTTTGAGATATTGGTTTGTTTTCTTAATATTGTAATGCAGATACGGCCACATGATTGACAATGTCGTGCTGATTGTTACTGGAACTTTGCACGAGAGAGATGTTCAGGAGTTGATCGAGAAATGCCACCCTTTAGGCATGTTTGACAGGTAGCCGCATTGACCTGTTGGATCTTCTATACCTCTTCCCGTTTGCTGTTTTAGATCCTTTTCATTTTATTTTTTATGTTTTTTCTCATGATTTCTCTTTTCCAGCATTGCCACACTGGCAGTTGCTCAGAACATGAGGGAGCTCTATAGGTTGGTGCTTGTTGATACTCCTCTGGCTCCATATTTCTCTGAATGCTTAACATCAGAGGTACATAGCTCAAACAGTTTCTGTTGTAATTTTATTCTTTGACCTTGAGCCATTGTTTTCTAGTTAGCGGGTACATAGGTAAATTATGAATTTCGTTTCACCTTATTATCATTTTCAGGATTTGGATGACATGAACATAGAGATTATGAGGAACACCCTCTACAAAGCATACCTTGAGGATTTTTACAAGTTCTGTCAGGTGCTAGTCGACTCCTAAACCTTTTTATCAAAATTTTAGAATCTACCTATTCTAGCTAACCCATATTTATATGTCGTGTATTCGAAACAGAAACTTGGCGGGGCAACATCAGAGATAATGTCTGACCTTCTGGCTTTCGAAGCTGACAGAAGAGCTGTGAACATCACCATCAATAGGTAACTAATTACTGCTTTATGTCTTCATGCATCAAACCAGAAGAGGTTACCTTAGCCGTGTTGCTTTATTTAGAAAGGCACTGAAACTGGTATCCGTTTTATGCAGCATTGGCACTGAGCTCACAAGAGAAGACAGGAAGAAACTGTACTCAAACTTTGGTCTCCTGTAAGAATCGATCTACAATCAAATGATAATTCACTCAATGGTTGCACAATATTCTCATCTAGTTTTCATCACCATTGGTTTTCATTTTCCTTTACAGCTATCCATATGGTCACGAGGAGCTTGCTATCTGCGAAGACATAGATCAGGTAAATCCTTGAGCTGGTATATCATAAATCTGTTCTGCTACAATAATGGCTCAATGAATCCCATTACTTTTAGGTTCGTGGTGTTATGGAGAAATACCCTCCGTACCAAGCAATATTCTCCAAGATGTCTTATGGAGAGAGCCAGATGCTTGACAAGGCATTTTATGAAGAAGAAGTCAGAAGGCTTTGCTTAGCCTTTGAGCAACAGGTTTGTGTCCGATTGCCTAAAAGGTCTTGCTATAACGGTCTTGCAAATCATGACTAACAATGGTTGTTTAAACCTGAGTTTTGCAGTTTCATTACGCGGTGTTCTTTGCGTATATGAGGTTGAGGGAGCAGGAGATCAGGAATCTGATGTGGATATCCGAATGTGTTGCACAGAACCAGAAGTCGAGGATTCACGACAGTGTCGTCTACATGTTCTGAGTCTGGTAAGAAGTGAAAAAACACACATTAAAAATGTGTAAATGTGTCTTAAAATTGGAGAATAAGAAGAAAGAACCCAATTTGGTTGCTGTTGGTTTTCTTCGTTGCTCCAGTTTTACCAGAGATATCTGCTGTACAATCTTACGGTTTTTACATTCACTGTTTCTATCACTCAACGTGAGAGTGCCTGTATTAAATTTACCCAAATAAGAATCTGTCCAATTTGTTTGTTTGTTTGTTTTTACCATATTTTTGCTTGGTGCCCAATAAAACTCTTGTAATAATATCAAACTATATATTTATCATGCCCGTTTATATTTATCCAATGCTGAAATTTCAAAACTTTGTTTCCTCTGATCAATAAATTACTGATTGATTATCAAGTTAAACTTTAAACTCGTGTTACTGTAATTACATTTTAAAGAACACATCATATATATAGACGTACGGACATATATGCAATTTTCACAGAGAATCCCTAAATCGAATTGTGACAATCGAAGAGAACACAGATCGAGTCTTCTCTCTCTCTCTCGCACTTCCCTGAGAGGAGCTCCGTTTTCGCATGACGCACCACCGCATCAACACCACTTACTTCAATGGCGGATCCGCCGGAATCTTCGTCCTCCTCTTACTCCTACTCACAGCCAGTACAAGCACTAGCTCAGCTCCGATTCCAGGATTGGACACCTTCTTGACCAACGAATTCCGGGTCGACCCGAAAGCAACGAACGACTCATTCGGATCTCTCTCGTCCTCTCTGAAACGCTCTCTCTCATCCGCTTCCTCTTCTCTCCACTTCTCCTCTCTCTCCCAGTCTCTACTCTCCCTCTCAGTCTCCGTCTCTCTCCACGTCCGCTTCGTCGGCGATTTCCCTTCCTCCGCCGCCTCCACTTTCTCCTCCTTCATCTCAGCCGCCGTCACCGGAGACAACTTCCACGTCATCTCTCCCGATTCCTCCACCGATCACCGCCTCGCCGTCTCTCACTCTCTCCACCTCGACGCTTCTCTCTCTCCTCCTTCCCTCTCCTCACGCCTCGGAACCACCTTGAAATCCCTCATCGCATCCACTACCTCATCTCTCCGATCTCAGCTCCTCTCCGTTCCTTACGCCTCCATCGACGAGATCGTTAAGCAAGAGTACGAGAAAGAGAAGCATGGAGACGGCGGCGTCTACATCTACTTGATCTCGCTAGGCACTCAGTCAAAACCCTACGCTTACAGTTACTCTCATGGGGACTCATCCGCTGGTTTCACGAAGTGCTTGGGGAGTATCTGGACAGGGAAGGAACGTTATCTCTGGATTGATCTCTCTGCTGGACCTGTTGATTACGGTCCTGCTTTATCAGGTGATGGTGTTTTGCCAAGAGGCGAGTTTCACCCTCTTGCTGCTTTCCATGGCCGTCCCAAATCAGAAAAAGCTTTGCTTGCGGATTTGGCTTCGCTGGTGTACAATGCGTATCAGGTACTGTTTGTTCCTTCTCTCAGAATCCCTGTCTACTTTGAGGACTCCTTGGTTGTTCAGTTTATTCACGTTTACGGTTCCGAGCATAAGGACCCGATTGGGTTAGATTGGGAGTTTGTCAAGAGGACGTTCATGGAGGAAGCTAACAGTGGTGGGTTGTTGTTAGGAGAACAGAAGTTGAGTTTTAAAAGTTTCAGTGTGAATTACAGAGAATGCCCGATTTGTTCGTTTGCTGTGTCTAGAGGCATGAACTCGTATACTTCTAGGTTCTTGTTTGATAACTACACTTTGATTGTGAGTGAGTATTTGGATTCTAAGCATATGCATCGGGCGTTGACTGAATCAGCAGAGGAGTTGAGGAGAGTTGCAGGGATCCATGAAGAAGAGGACTTTGCTAGGGTTTTACCTGTTTATGTGTTTGATTTGGATATCAACACGCCGTTGTTGCTAGATAGGTATCATCAGTCTGTTGCTTTCAAAGACATGGTTATTGCTGTTAGAACTAGAGGAACGCAGACAGTGAGTGATTATACATGCAATGGGCGTCATGTGTTTGTCCATACAAGAGACCTTGAACGACCTCTTGTTGGTTCCATACTCCAGAGCATGTGGGGTGTATCTTCGACTCATTTGACATGGAGCCCGAGACACAACTCGACTCTAGTGGACTACACATGGAGCGTTGGGCAGACACCGTTTGGACCTTTCTCTGATATCTCGTCTCTATCGTTTGTTCAGAAAGACGCTGCTAAGAGGAACGTTATTTTGACGTCGTTGAACACAACTATCTCGAGTGCGATCGATATTATTGATTCTGCGGTCGCTTATGGAGGAGATGTGAACCTTGTGAAACAGAACCGACACTCTGAGTTCATGCAAAGGTGGAATCTTTTGAAGTACAAATTGGAGAAATCGGTTTCTGCTCTATCGCACAATGATTTTGAGATGGCTTTGTACTACCTGAGATCTTCTTCGCACGACTTGTACTCGATGCATTCAGTGGTGTACCTGGCGTCACAAGAGGTTGAAGCGAGTCTCAACTGTTTCAAAGATCCTCCGTTCCCATGGGGAACTGTTTCAGTGTCTGGAGTAGGGTTAATGGCTTTGGTTTACGTGTACTCGAAACGAGATAGACTCTTCAAGAGCAAAAGAAAACAGTTCTGAGAGAAATCCAAAGCCATAACTTTGGATAAAGACTTTGATAAAAGACTTTGATAGTTTGGTTATGGGGGTTGTTAATACAACATGTACTATGAGCTTGTTTCCTCTTGCTAATGCTGAACAAAAGAGAAAAAAGTCGGATTTTTTGTGTGTTTTGGTTGTCTATTTATTTACATGAAATGTTAGACCAAAGGAACTGTTTTAGGCCTTTAACCATGAAATTGGTTATCTTGTCAACTAAATCCTTGACTTAAGGTAAAATCTTGTTTCCAATGTCTTAAGTATTATAACTAACAATTTGACCCTCTGTGATATTAAAATTCGGAAATTGTATTATAAAAAGCATAAAAGTGCACCCCCACCGCCTAAATATTTATATCATTGCGTTAAAAGCACAACAGTCTCTTCCTCTTTCGCTCGTCTCTCTCGTTACTCATCGGAGCCATGGCGGACGGACATTCCTTCAATAATATCTCTCTCAGCGGACGCGGCGGAACGGTGCGTTCCTTTCTCTATCTCTCTTATTACGGCCGGTTTCTCTTAAGATCCTTCACCCCCTTTCAAGCTTTCGCCCTTTTCCGACTTGCTTCGGAAACCCTAATTTCTTATCCTTGTAGCCGTCTTTGTTTCCCTCGTTCGATTATTCGGTAGAATACGAATGTGTGGTTTTCATTTCAGCTGCGTACTGTATGTTGTGGTTTTTTTCTGGTTTACAATTGTTTTTGGATCTTCTAAGTGCGATTAGGGTTACAAATCCGATGATTGATGGAAAAATTCTTCACCGACGTTTATGTGATTTTCCGTGAATATATTATTCAGATTTTTCTGTAGCTATTTAGGGATTTTTTAATGTGAGCTTAAGTTTGTTTAATTGGGTTTCGATTTGGTACTGCAGAACCCTGGACTCCTGAAGATAAACTCCGGAGGGATTCAATGGAAGAAGCAAGGTGGTGGAAAAGCTGTGGAAGTCGATAAATCTGATATTGTAGGTGTCAGTTGGATGAAGGTTCCGAGGACAAACCAGCTCGGAGTCAAAACCAAAGATGGCTTATACTATAAGTTCATTGGATTTCGTGATCAGGTTTCTTCAAACTTCTTGCTTTCTGCTTTCAGTTATTATTCCATACCTCGATATTTGTTGTATTTGAGCTTATTTATTATGCTTCTGTATTTGTTTGGTCAATAGGATGTTGCAAGTCTTACCAGCTTTTTCCAAACTGCTTTTGGGAAAACACCTGAAGAGAAACAACTATCTGTCAGTGGTCGCAATTGGGGTGAGGTGGATTTGAATGGTGAGTTCTTTATCATCTTATCGTGTGTTTTCTTCCTCATAAGTGACTGTTTCTTAGTCGTACAAGGATTTTTTTTTTTTTGTCGTAAAGAATCACCATATATAATTTGGTTAAAATTTTTTTAAGTTAACTCAAGCCTCTCTACTTTTCTTAAGTGAAAATAATCTGTGAGCTCTCTTTGTGCAGGAAATAATCTTACCTTTTTGGTTGGTGGAAAGCAAGCGTTTGAAGTATCACTGGCTGATGTTTCACAGACTCAGCTTCAAGGGAAAAATGACGTCTTATTGGAGTTTCATGTTGATGATACTGCCGGTGCCAATGAGGTATCTTTTTGTACTGCAATTTGGATTCTGCTTAGGAATGTAATCTCTCTGCTAATATCTGTAATACGAGCTGTGTCCCTCATTCTGTTGTATGCATTTACAGAAAGACTCGTTGATGGAGATAAGTTTTCATATTCCTAATTCCAACACTCAGTTTGTTGGTGATGAAAATCGTCCGCCTGCTCAAGTAAGTTGCCAAGCCTTTTCAATTATATGGGTGTGTCTCGAGTAGTTTTCTGCTAATGCCAAGAGCATGTCTCAGGTTCTCCATGACAGAATCATGGCAGTGGCTGATGTTGGTGCTGGAGTTGAGGAGGCGGTCGTCACATTTGAGGGTATCGCAATCCTCACACCCAGGTAAATATTTTCCTTCATCTTTTCCTGACGATTAGAGTTTTAGTTGATCATTTTATCATCTGTTATACTACTGTATGGCTTCATAATCTTATGACTACATGATTGGTTTTCTTTCACAGGGGTCGGTACAGTGTGGAGCTTCACCTTTCCTTCTTGCGATTACAAGGACAAGCTAATGACTTCAAAATCCAATACAGTAGTGTTGTCCGCTTGTTTTTGCTTCCAAAGGTTATTTTTTGTGATCATATTTCTGGGAATTTTATTTATGTTACCAGTAATCAGATTAAAGGGATTATCATCTTATGGTCGCTGAGTCTTATACTTATAAATGAAACTCTTGTTCTGTTTTCTGCATGAGCAGTCAAACCAGCCACATACGTTTGTTGTTATCTCTCTAGACCCACCCATCCGGAAAGGTCAGACAATGTACCCCCATATTGTGATGCAGGTAAACGTTGCTTTTATTCTCCCTTTTATTTGAGTTTTCTTTTTATAAGTGTGCTCCTTTATGTGATTAACTCTGATTTTTACATATTTGTTTCCCCCCACCTGTAGTTTGAAACCGACACCGTTTTCGAAAGCGAACTCTCAATTACTGATGATCTTATGAATACAAAGTTCAAGGACAAGTTGCAGCGATCAAATAAGGTTTCTGTCTGGTCTGCACTTGTGTTATCATTCATTAATAGTAAACATTCTCTACATACACTGGTTGCTAAGGATATGGCTATGAATCTTCAGGGTCTCATTCATGATGTGTTCACCACAGTGTTGCGTGGGCTATCTGGTGCAAAGATCACTAAACCAGGGAAGTTCCGTAGTGCCCAAGATGGGTATGCAGTGAAATCATCTCTTAAGGCAGAAGATGGTGTTCTTTATCCACTTGAGAAGGGCTTTTTCTTTTTACCTAAACCTCCAACGCTTATACTTCATGATGAGGTATTTTGTGGTTATTGATGACTGGAAATTTTCGTTAGGCTTCGAGATAGAGTTGGTTTGTTCAAACCGTTTGCTTTTGCTTTTCATTTTTAGATTGACTATGTGGAGTTTGAAAGGCATGCTGCTGGTGGTGCTAACATGCACTACTTCGATCTTCTCATAAGACTGAAAACTGATCATGAACATCTGTTTCGGAATATTCAGAGGAATGAGTATCACAATCTCTATTCCTTCATAAGGTTAGAACGGGGTATTTCAGTATCAACTGTTTTGAAGTTACTGCGAGTGGATTGAATTGTAGTATATAGAACATTATCTTCCCTTGCTGCAGCTCTAAGGGTTTGAAGATTATGAACCTTGGAGGTGCGGGTACTACAGACGGTGTTGCTGCTGTTCTTCGGGATAATGATGATGATGATGCAGTTGACCCTCATCTTGAGCGTATCAGAAACCAAGCTGCTGATGAGAGTGACGAGGAGGCAAGTGGTTTATGTCTAACGGAATTACTTCATGTTCTGGTGACCATGTTTTTGACAATCAATACTTTTAATTTGTGAAGGACGAAGATTTTGTTGCGGGTGATGACGACGGTGGTTCACCAACTGATGATTCTGGCGAGGACGACTCTGATGCTAGTGACGGTGGCGGAGGAGAGAACGAGGTAAAAGCTGTTACATATTATTACATCAAAATCTTTCACCTGCGAAACCATATGCTTGACATATCTTATCCTACTCGTATCATTGTCTCGTTTCAGAAATCTATCAAGAAGGAACCCAAGAAAGACGCTTCGTCGTCGAAAGGCTTGCCCCCAAAGAAGAAAGCATTAGCGACAGATGAAGGCAGTAGCAAGAAGAGAAAGACTAAAAAGAAGGATCCCAATGCACCAGCAAAAGCACAGACTAGTTTCATGTTCTTCAACCGAGAGGAAAGAGATGTGAGTTCGTCTCTCTTTTGTTCTGCATTTAACTACAGTATCTAAACTAGAGTATCGATGAGAAGTACATTTTACTAGAGTTATATTTATCCGAAAAACTTAGCATTCCCGAGCGGTAGATAGAAAAAACATTTTGTGGCGACCAAATATTATAATATCATTTTCCATTGGTGAACTGAGCAGAAATTAAGGGAGACTCAGCCAGAGCTAGCATTTGGAGAAAAGTCGAAGGTGGTTGGAGATAAGTGGCGTCAGCTGTCTGGTAAACATTAAAATCTTCCTTTTAAAAACTACATTTCTTGGTTTTAGCTCGGAGCCTTTCCAACCCTATTTCATTTTCAATTACACAATGGTATAATGCTAACTTTTATTCCAAATTTGGAACCATCTCATTTTCAATTCCATTTTGCAATTGAACTTTTTTATTTGTAAAATAGTCCTTTAAATTTTAAATACTTTTACTTTAAAGGATAAATACTTATTTTGATAATGATTTTCTTTGATTGATGATTATTTATAAATATTTAAAAACTTTAATTTTTAATTTAAAATGCAATAGCCTATATTTAATAGAAAATATAATTACAAAAAATTATTAAAAACAATAATAAATTTATGAAAGTTTTGAAATTTGTAAATTTTGAAGAAAATGTGTATAATTTGGAAACAATAAAATAGAGAAAGATAAGCATATTTCAATTTTTTTTTTTTTGAAACATAAAATGAAACAATACATAGCAGATAAATCTATTTGCATTTTGCGTTTTGTATTTATATCTTTTTGGGATGAAAAATGCAATAATACATTGGAGATGCTCTTAGCATGTGTACATATGTGAGATGTGTGAATGTGTGATCTTTACTGTGTGTGTTTGGTTTCATGTAACTATAGCCGAGGAAAAAGAGCGGTATAAAGCTAAGGCGCAAGCTGACAAGAAGCGATACAGGGATGAGCTTAGTGGTTACCAGAATCATAAGCCGATGCTTGTAGACTCAGGAAACGAGTCCGACAGTAACTAAACTCTTGATAGCTTCACTAGGATCTGAGATTTTACATATTATCTTGTCTTGTTACATCTTTAGACCGTGTGTTTTTGAATGTAGCGTTCCTACGATATTTGGTATGTAATAACATCGTACTTAGCTGGCTGGATGGAGTTGACCTGAATTTCTCTCCCTTGACGGCAAATATCCATATAAAATTTTGCTTTGACTAGCTGCACAAAAACTACTTAAGCTTCAAATTACGCAAATTATTCTCTCTGAATCAAACTTCCAACTCATAAAAAAATTTCGACGTTAATAGATAAGATGCAACAAAATCGATTGCAATTCTTCCTAATTAAAGTTCTTATGATGATATAATGTATATAACAAAGGTTCTCAAGATGAAATTTATGGACGATAAGTTTCTAAAATCTTATGAACAATCGGACGAGCTCTACACATAGCTTCCAACGGCTTAGCTTTACGCATCGTAGTTCCTTTTTCAGTCTCTCTCATGTTCACAGATTCTTCTCCGGCTCCTTCCCACTCGAAACATTGGATCAACGAACCCAGAGCCAAAGTTACAAGTCGTTGAGCTAGGCCTGATCCAGGGCAAGCTCGTCGTCCGATCCCAAAAGACATCAACTTTTTATCCTCTCCCTCTTTCTCAAACCTCTCTGGCTTGAACTTTTCCGACTCTTCCCACATATTTGGGTCTCTATGCATGGCCCATGCGTTCACCAATAAGATTGTGCCACGAGGGACGTCATAGCCTGCCACCATGCAATCTTCTGATGCCAGGTGCGGGAGGAGCATTGGAGCAACAGGATAAAGTCGTAATGTCTCCGATATAATGCTCTGGAGATAAGGAAGTTTCACAATGTCTTGTTCCTCTATTAACCGGTCTGAACCGATTTGCTCGTCGATTTCGGCCCTTGCCTTCTTTAGTACTTCTGGATGGTTCAACAAATTCGACAGGGCCCATTCTAACGTTCCTGCTGATGTGTCAGTCCCGGCAAGTATCATAACCTATCAAATTTTATTCTGTTAAAAAATAAAAAAATAAACCCTGAAATTAATGTTACTGTTTTGATCTCTCTCTCGTTAGTCGTTACTTACAAGTATAATTCCTTTGATTATGACATCGGTGTAGTATTCAGGCTGGGTTTCTTGGAGAGAAAGCAAATGATCAATCATGGTGTTACCCTTTTCTTTCTCCGCACGTTTCTCGTTCACCAGAGACTGTAAAAATCCATCAACCCGACCCGCTAGTTCTTTTACTCGTTTCTCGTAACTCGTAATCCAACGAAGGACTGGAAAATAGTCTGCGGCATTCCCAGCGCCACCACTAACAGCTACCTCGGCGATCAACTGCCTAACGTGTCTTGCCTCATCGTCGTGCTCTGTTCCCTCTCCGTAAAATCGCTTTCCTGCAACCATCCTAAGGATGTTGTTGATAGTCAAGCTCATAAACAATGGCCTCATCTCCACGTTCGCAAATCCCTGAGTTACAATCGTTAAGTTAACATATGGTTAAATTTCAAAAAAGCCCTAGAGTACTCTGTTACTCGAAGTGACGATGTACAAACTTGTTTATATTTTGCAAACGTACGTTAAATGGCACATACTTGTTGGGAGTTTTTCGACAGAGAGAATATCAGCCGTTTGATCTCGTCTTTGCGGATGGATAAGAAGCTATTGAGCCTAAGAGACGAAAAGATCTCAATGGCGCCGATACGACGGAGGTTCCTCCAGCTATCGCCATAAGGTGAACCAACCATGGTGGTTGAGTTGTATCCGATGTGTTTCCCGAGGATAAACTCTGGCCGGTTAGCTAAAACGATGTCGTTCTTGGTGAAGCATTCCTCTGCGACGGAGTGAGAAGAAACAACGAAAACGAGACGAGTGCCGAGGCGGAGAGAGAATATCGAGGCGCCGTCTAGTGATTTCGAGAGAGAGAGAAATGTACGGTGTAGCGGTAGCTTTAGGAGGTGGAGATGTCCAATAACCGGAAATGACCGAGATGGACTCGGCGGTAGGTTTAGTTTGCGCTGCCGTGTTCCGAACAAGAGTTTCAAAGAGAGGAAGAGTAAGAAGAAAGATATGATAAGGTAGAAAGTTTCCATTATTGAATTAGCTGCTTTCCTATTTTTGTTTCTATTTGTTAAACTAATGAAAAAACATTCGTTCTTAAAGCTGGTTTTATAGTACTGGAACAGTCAAGCGAGAAAATATATTATTTTGCCTTAGTTTCGTGTATTGAAGAGGATAACCTTTTTGGACGGAAGGTAAAGAAGATAAGAGTTTTGATGGCGTCACTGCCTACTATGTATTGTTTTCCCGACCAACGTGGAGTAGGAGAGGGGAAAGATGATATTTTAGCTCATGTGGAGCGATACACATGTACACATGACACGTGCTAGAAAATACCATGTGATATGTGTTTGACGTCATTGCATATATCACAGACAGCACTGCTTTTCTTATGACATTGACTTCTTTTCAACGCCAAGGTCCACAACACTATGAAAACCGGCACGGAAAATTGGACTTTCAATTCGTTAAACTAAATCCGCGTGAATCATGCGGTCTAACGTATGAACTTGCGATCTAACAAGTTATTTGTCTTTGTCTGATTTATTAGGGTTTAAACATCGTGTGGAAATCTGAGATGGATGAGTATAAGGAGATTAATAAACGTAGTGTAACTCGCGGACAGATGATAAACTAATGTATATAATGGATTAAGCTTTATATAATCATGTGTTCACGTGATGGGCTAGGTGCCATCAGACGTTGGACGTGGTTTAGAAGGTAACTTAATTGCAAATTAAGACAGTGTACGGTACGAAAAAACATGTAAAAATGTATACGTGAATTGAAGTTGACGATGTTTTTGTTGTTGTTATTAGACATTTTTCTCGTAGACTAGAAATTAATCTTTGTCTATTTCTTGTCATAACTTTCGTAATTTTTCAATTTGGTTGGTTATTTAAGCTCGGTATCTAAGGATATCAATGGTTACGGTTTGCTTATTTTTCAATCTTTTCGTCCAATTCTTTTTTCAATGTTAGATATTTTTTTAAAGACCACATATGTACATATCGTGTATCGCATTCCAAAAAGATGATCAAGAATAGTAGAATACCATTGTCTTGATTTATATGTCAGTTTGTCACACCAAGTGGTGAAATACCTAGGTCTCTGCGCATTCGGATTTCAGATCGGATTGTATCTTTCGGATCTTTAGATTTTGGAGAAATTGATACCAATTTGGTTATTTATAAATCTCGGTTTAAATTCAGTTTGATATTAAATCCCGGTAAAATCGAATATACCCAAACTTTGAACAGATTTTGATTCAGTTCTACTAATTTTGTATTTAAATATATGTGATTTTGTTAATATTAAACCAAATGTATCCAACTCATCCGAGAACCGAGCTAAATTAAAATCAAACTAAAAATTATTTTAATTATTTCTGTATTAAATAATTCATATTTTCAAATTTATAATTATAATATTGAGTATTTGAATTATTATAAATCTAAATATAATTCATATTTTTAAAATATAATTATATCGCAGATATTTTGGTATCTATTCGGTTCTCGGTTGGAGTCAGATTTAAGTTCGATCTTTTTGATATATGAATTTAACATCCATTCAGATATTTTCACAATTCAAATTCAGTTTCAATATTTTTCGGATCAGATTCAGATCCTATTTTAGGCTCTTGATATTTTGTCCAGCCCAAAGAATACCAAATTGGATTTTAATTCAGTAGGACAGAAAAAATAGATTTGTGGACAGGAGAAGTGTACCTCTACTAGATAGATCCGTACAACCTAGCGAAAGCATACTAAACTTCACATAATATAAAAACCTCAGCTAATCATAACAACAAAATTTAAAAGGCTATAGCTATAAGGAAGCAACAAACTCGATAATGATTGATTGACTAATAAAGTTCACATGACGGTACAATATAACAAGGTTCTGAAGATGAAATTTATGGACAAGAAGCATCTAAAATCTTATGGACAATGGGACGAGCCCTACACATAGCTTGCAACGGTGTAGCCCTGCGCATCGTGATTCCTTTTTCAGTTTCCCTCATGTCCACATGTTCTTCTCCGGTTCTCTCCCACTCGAAACATTGGACCAAGGAACCTAGAGTCAGCGTCACTAGTCGCTGAGCTAGCCCTAATCCAGGACAAGCTCGTCGTCCGATCCCAAATGGCATCAACTTTTTATCCTCTCCTTCCTTCTCAAACCTCTCTGGCTTGAACTTTTCTGGCTCCTCCCACATCTTTGGGTCTCTATGTATGGCCCACACGTTCACCATTAAGATTGTACCACGTGGGACATCATAGCCTGCCACCATGCAATCTTCTGATGCCAAGTGCGGGAGAAGCATTGGAACCACAGGATAAAGCCGTAAAGTCTCTGACACAATGTTTTGGAGATAAGGAAGTTTCACAATGTCTTGTTCCTCTATTAACCGATCTAAACCGATTTGCTCGTCGATTTCGGTCTTTGCCTTTTTTAGTACTTCTGGATGGTTCAACAAATTCGACATTGCCCATTCTAACGTTGCTGCAGCTGTATCAGTCCCGGCAAGTATCATAACCTATCCAAATTGAAAGCACTCATATATATAGTTAATTATTTTGGTGTAAACTCCATTGCTTCTATCTGGATTACCACTTGGGAGTTTGAAGTTTCTACGTAACAAAAAGAAAAGGAATGTTACTTACGACTATGATTCCTTTGATGATGACATCGGTGTAGTAATCAGGCTGAGTTTCTTGGAGAGAAAGCAAATGATCGATCATTGTGTTACCCTTTTCCTTCTCCGCACGTCTTTCATCCACCAAACTTTGCAAAAACTGGTCAACTCTACCGGCCAACTTCTTGACCTCTTTCTCGTAATCTGAAATCCAACCAAGGATCGGGAAATAGTCAGCAGCATTCCCTGCACCACTGGCAGAAACGACCTCGGCGATCAACTGCCTAACGTGTTTTGCCTCATTGTCGCCCTCCATTCCATCGCCGTAAAATCTCTTTCCGGCCAACATTCTAATGATGTTATTGATAGTCAATCCCATAAACAAGGATCCCATCTCCACCTTCGCAGATTCCTTCAATTATTAAACCGAATGATTACATTTCAAAAGTTCAATTTCTTATTGTACATAAACCTGGCTGTTTTATTTCATAAAGTATGTAGTTGTGTTTATTCGGTACAACTTTTGAACAACCTTCCACTTAATTTTATCCCTAGTAATTCAGTAAATCTAAAAAAGATAAAATGTATAATAAAATTAGTAAGATATTTATTTGATACATGGTTTGGTGATTTTTTTTTTAAAACGAGACTTACTATAAAACATATAAAATTAAATATATGTTGCTGAAGAAAGAAAAGAATTTGTTTTCTATAAGCTTTTACTTAAATGTGGCACATACTTGTTGAGAGTTTTTGGATAGACAGAATATCAGCCGTCGGATCTCGTCTTTACGGATGGATAAGAAGCTATCAAGTCTTAGAGACGAGAATATCTCAATGGCACCAATACGACGGAGGTTGCGCCAGTTGTCACCATAAGGCGCACTGACCATGGTGTTATAGTTGTAACCGATGTGTTTCGCGAAAATAAACTCCGGTCGGTTGGCGAAAACTATGTCGTTCTTGGTGAAGCATTCCTCGGCGACGGAGTGAGAAGAAACAACAAAAACGAGGCGAGTGCCGAGGCGGAGTGAGAAAATAGAGGCGCCGCCTAGTGATTTGGAAAGAGAGAGAAATCTCCGTTGGAGCGGAAGCTTAAGGAGGTGGAGGTGTCCAATAACCGGAAATGGCCGAGCTGGACTTGGCGGTAGGTTTAACTTGCGGCGTCGTGTTCCGAACACTAATGTTAGAGAGAGGAAGAGTAGGAAGAGAGATAGGATCGGGTAGAAAGTTTCCATTATTGAGCTTTAGTGTTTTTGTTTTCTTCCTATTTGTTAAGTTGATTAAAAAGTTATGAGGCTAGAGCTGAATATATATAGTGATAAAGTTAACCGAGAAATCTAGTCTCTCAATTATTGAGTGGATATAATCAGAATAAAGTTTCTTAAATAAAATGATTAAAAACTTAAAAATATTGAAAACATATATATATATATATATAAACTATGATCAAAAATATAATTAACTTGGCTCTAATATCATATAATTCTAATACAGTATCTAGATATAATTTTTAACTTTTTAAATCTCATAATTCTTTTATAATAATTATTGTATTAATTAAAAATGATGAATCTAATAATAACTTCAGATTATATTACCTAACACCAGTTAAAAAATAATATTAATATATAATGCATAACGGATCTTGTAGATATAATCTCATTTCTTAATTATTAAAAAAATATGAGCTAATTGTAAATAGACATGTGTTTTCATAAAAGTGATTCTAGAAATATCTTAGTACTGTCATCACAAATGTTTTTAATAAAAATAATATTAGTAATTATGCTTAGTTATTATATACTAAAACATTCACGTAGAGGTGGAGGTGTTAAGCGATGTACACTGTATAGTGTCTCAATTATTGCGTAAACCAGGTACGACGTGTGTGGAAGAGAATAAAAGCGGATAATAGTTTTGCTGACGTCACTGCCTACTATATTTGTTTACTTCCGACCACTGGTTGCTAAAACGAGGAAATGGATCGAGATGGAGAGGGATATCTAATATTATTACCTCATGTGATGTGATCATATGTGGTTGTTTTATTCTTTGTCTGAATTAGAATTACGTCGCCGAGTTGTTTACGTACGTACATTTCTATAGATATCGAAACAATGTGATTGGGTGGTTACGATGCACGAGGACGGAAGGTCGACCGATTGGGCGTTTGTTGCCCGTTTTCTTCTGAAACCTATTTATCTTCAATCTCCTGTTACGGATTTGATCATTTTATCCGTAGATTCGAGATCTTTTCTCTCTTTCCTTTCACTTTTTTTTAACACGTGAGGGTACTAACACACACCTTCATCACATGTGGAGTGTTTCAAAATTTAATCTCAAAGCTAAATAAAAGGGTCATAAGTGGAATTTTATTTAAAAACTAGTTGCATTAATCAAATATTTTCGGGGAAGATGAGAAAACAACTCTTTTTTTATATATTATATTGATAGGATCTTGACACAATACACAGAAAAGAGAAATAAACCGGCAAGATCCAAAGTCGAAAGCTAATGCTCCCAAAGACAAAGAAACAACAAAGAAGGAACATACAACATAAACAGATCATATATCAACACCAACAAAACACTAGAAATGAGAAGAAAAAAAAACAATCTGGTATTTGAAGGAATAGAGAGAGATACATCATTGCCTAAACTGGAACTCCTTATAATGTTCTAACGGATTAGAGGAGCCACAGACAAATCGGCAGAGAGCAAATCTGGGAAGACAAGGACAATAACTGTTTTACATAACATCAACTTGCGTGGAGGTGTTAAGATGAGCACAAGACTCTAAATCTTTTGAGTTAAGCTGGAAAATTAAGGCATATGATAAAAATTAACATGGAAATAAACCAAACTGAAGCTACAACACAGAGGAAGAAAAAGGAAGACAACTTTCTAAGTGATAAACAAAGAAGATCAACTTAGGTCTTAAAATAGCATATTTAAAAACATTAATTAACATTGACGTTTATAATTACATTGTTGATAATATTAACAAAATTTTTCCACCTTAAGAGGATTGGGCATTTGTTCAAAAAGAAAAAAAAAAAAAAAGAGGATGAGGCATAAGAAAAAAGAAAATTAAAATTGGGTGATAGATGCATGGATCTGGAAAAAAAACGGAAATAGTGATATGGTAACTAACATTTATTAGATAAATGAACAGAAAGCTCTACAAAGATGAAGATCAAAACAAAAACTGAAATCAAACAAAAAAATAAAGCTGTATTTTTTCAGCATGAGAGAAGAAGAACGAAGATGAAAGAAATAATTATTGCCTACGTCGGACGCTGATAGTGGTGAAAGGGGCGATGGTATGGCAGCAGAGACCAATGATATATATGGGTGGAACCTAGTGGCTCCTATATGTATATATCATATAATACGTTCAAACATAAAAGAATGTCAATGCATGTGTTTGCACTTCTATATGTCTTGGTTGAATACTTGAATTATAAATTTAAGATCTTCTATTCAACTATGTTAGAACATATATTCACTTATTCAGTTTAACTAGTCCAACGTTGACAATACGTGCTACGGATTTGTTTTGTTCTAATAAAAATGGTAACGAAAGCAGTAATGAAGAAAACATGCGATATTATATTAATTGAATTGGAAGTATCGATATTTTTGAATGGTTAAGAAATAGAGATAAATATCGCATGGCGTTTTCCCTCCTTCATAATAGTAAAAATAATATATGAGATGAACCCATGGCTCCTTCATCTGTTGTTGTATATATGCATAACTTGCGCCCTGGCTCAGTCTAAGTGTTTATTGCGAGGGTGGCTCAATGGTCTGAACTCGCTTCCTCCGTCGATCTTTGCCTTACCCGCGGCATCGTACTGAACATCTCCACCGAACCCAAACAATCCCCCGAACGATCCTCCGACTTTAGCTTCACCTTGAGCTCCGGCATGACCTCCAACCTTGGCTCCGGTTCCTGCATGACCTCCGACTCCTGCTCCAGCTTTAGCTCCGAATCCCGCTCCAGCTCCGGCTCCGGCTTTAGCTCCGAATCCCGCTCCGGCTTTAGCTCCGAATCCCGCTCCGGCTCCGGCTTGACCTCCAACCTTGGTTCCCGCATTACCTCCGACTCCAGCTCCGGCTCCCACATGACCTCCAACCTTGGCTCCAGCTTTAGCTCCTGCATGACCTCCAACCTTGGCTCCGGCTTTACCTCCGAATCCTACTCCGGCATTACCTCCGACTCCAGCTCCGGCTTTAGCTCCCGCTTTGGCATGACCTCCAACCTTAGCTCCGGCATGACCTTCAACCTTGGCTCCGGCTTTGGCATGACCTCCAACCTTGGCTTTGGCATGACCTCCAACCTTGGCTTCGGCATGACCTTCAACCTTAGCTCCGGCTTTGGCATGACCTCCAACCTTGGCTCCAGCATGACCTTCAACCTTGGCTCCGGCTATACCTCCGATTCCAGCTCCGGCATGACCTCCGACTCCTGCTCCGGCTTTAGCTCCGGCACCGGCATGACCTCCGACTCCTGCCCCTGCTTTAGCTCCAGCA
>KE155164.1:890326-907633 GCA_000411075.1 Sisymbrium irio
CGTGGGCGCCGAACCCAAAAAAGTTACCGCCAAATTCGACACCTTTCTTGACAAAACCATTGATGAAACCACCAGCGGGAACAGCGGGGATCCCGATTTGCTTCTCGGCAGAGAATTTCTTGCTGCATTGGGAGACCATCTTCACGAAAACATTAATGGAACCCTTCAACTTAATCAAACATTTTTCGATCTTGGCCTTGTCACCCTTGCTTATCTTAGCATTAGCATTGAACTTATACTTGGCTGACATCTCAGCAATCATCTCCTCAAGTTTAACAAACCCACCAGCCATCGCGGTGTAGCTCTTCTCCAGCTTAAACTCAAGGTCGCCCTTAACACCAACAATTGCTTCTGCCGCAAACATCGCCTTGGTCATCATAGCGTATTTGGCATGAATCAAGCCTAACACATTCTTGACGCCTGCAACCTTGAAGGCTGCGAGATGGTCGCTGTAGGCTTTGCAGATGGCGAACAAAGTGTTGAATTGAGGGGTGTTGGCGGCGGATTTAGCCTTCTTCTCGATGAGCTTAGAGATTTCAACGGAGGGGAAAGTTTGGAGCCCGGACAAAGTAGGTGGACACAAGGTCTTTTTTGTTTTCTTGACGCTAGGTGGGTGAGCCGAGACGGAGCTAATGACTAGAACCAAGGCTAAAGAGAACAACAGAGAGATCCTTGCCATGGTTGTATTGATGGCAAGGTAAAAAAAAATTTAAAAATAAAACTAAACAGAGAAAGGACTATGAAGGAAGTGCGTTTTTGGATTGAGGACTTTGAAGGATATATATACATTTTCCATATAGCCTAAAATAGGTCAAGAACAGAAAAAAACCAAAACAAATACAAAAGAGAGATTCACGGGTGTTCACTTGAATTGGTCTTTCTGACTTAGCTAATTTCGTTTGTGAGAAACAAGTCATTACTTGTTAATTTAGACAATCGGTCTAGCTATCTGTAAATAGAACATACATGTTTAGTTTTCATCATATCATTTTTATTTGCGTTTGCATTCAGCAAATTATTTTTGTCTTGTTTTTACATGTAAACGCATCAAAGAAAAAAAAGCAAATGCAAAAGCTAAGTCTGAAACAATGGAGACCTATATTAAGCAATTATATATGAATCGACAGAAACATTTTATTTGATATGTCTCAGTGTTATCCGAAAGTCTTTGAATCAATTCTCGACAATGAATTCTTGAATCTCTATACCGGTATGGCGTGCGCCGCCCTGTAACCTGATCAAAACTTGATCCCCAAGTTTCAGCGAGGTCACGGGAACAGCGCTTCTCCGAGATGAATTTACTACAAGTAGAAACCACATTCATCAGAAACCATGTAAACAAGTAGCAAACTGCAATGAGGATCTATAAGGGAAGAAGAACCTTGATGAGGAGTAACTAATGCAACTGTTTCCGCGTTCTGTAGGATGATGCTAAAACCCGTCTCATCCTCCTCTCCACTAAGCTGCAAGAGATGAAGTGGTTAAAAACTGAAAACACAGAGACACACTAACAATATGTGTACGAATATAATACATGAACCTTAGCTTCCACGAGGGTAAGCGGACGCTTCTCTATTTTAACACGCCCCACAACTGCTGTCCTCTGTTTTCCTTTCTGATCAACAACGATTACCTCCCTTCCCGTCCTTAACTCCGACAGGTAACAAGTCTTTCCGCCTGGAACAGCAACATAAGCATGAACTGGTCCCTGTAAAGTTTTGTGAAAAATGAGACTTTGAATGAATAATATCTTCAAAAGGAATTGATGTATGACACCAAAGAAACAAAACACACAGCGTTAACTCTAAATGGTCTGCTTGCAATGTAATTAGACTCCAAGCATTCAGAGTGAACCAGGAAAAGTCCTCTTGCAAAGGATCCAACCTTGTCAAACAAAAGCGCAGATTCATAGTTAAATACTTTGTACGATTTATAACATTGATGGTTTTTTGTTGGAGAAAGAGTATATACAGGCAAACATACAAGAAGACCTTCACCAGGTCTCATGAGGCTGCAAAGATCAACACAGACTCGGTCTCCCATACCGACCATTTGAACCCGAGTTATAGTAGCTTCGGTCAAGCTTAACGTATCACTCTCTTCGTTCCTTTTGTCAAAGTATTCCTAAATATATATAATTTTAAAGCAGCAATTATAAGAAAACATGCTTCTAACAATATAAAAAGGTGCTGTTCTTATTGAGAATGAGATGATAACCTTTAGATCAAGAACAGCTTTGACATCTTCGGTTTTAAGAATGATTCCGCCGAGGCCATGTTCTAAAGCCTAAAGCCAAGCATAAACACATGAATAAAACTTCTTCTGAACGCAACAATTTCAACATCAGAAACTAGAAGCTACCTCAAGGTATAGTTTTGCTTCCGAGGGAGTATTTGAAACGGCAAACACCGTTTTCTCACTTCCTTGGAGAGCCGCCACTAGATTTTCAGCAGGGATTGACTGCAAAATGAAACATTCTGTGTTATCAAAAGGTAGAACATTGTGCATGTGTATGTGTGTTCAAGCTGATAAAGTTACCTTCCAGTCTAAAAAATCAAGAACAACACTTCTCGTCTGCTCACTTTCGATCTTAAGGTTCTGTAGTTCCTCAGGTGTTGAAACCTCAAAGACAGCAGCAACAAGTTTTCCCGAGCCATCAGTAACTTTCCTCTCATCAATAAACAATGGATCCATCAACGCAATCGCTGCAAAAAAACTCAGTACATAGAATCAAAACCGAGTAACCTCAAAAAAAGAAGGAAGCTTTTTTTGTTTTGTTTGATTGTAATTCCGCATTGTACATGACCACTCATCCGAAAGTTCCAGACTGTCTGACGAGAAGAGAAACGTGTTCCACCCGCGTTCTACTGCAACCGTCATAACTTCTTTGCACTCAGTCCATATCCAAACCTTCTTTGACCGGTGGAGATTCAGATGCAAAGTGGATGCAGAGTCATCAGACATTTTCACAGCAAATCTCTTCAGAAACGTTCTTTTACTAAGTCTAATCGAACTATGATTCCCCTGATGAGAGCTCCACGGTAGTAATCTACAAAGTCCCAATCTTTCTGCATTATCAACATAGCTCACAAATGAAGAAACTTGAAAGCTCTCTCAGACTACCATACACACAAAAAGACTCAATCTTTCTGAATTATCTACAAAACCCAGATGAAATTAAACTAAATTCAAGGCAATAATTATATCATCTTAAGCTTTAGAAACCGCAATAACACAATCTATAAACTTTTAATGTCATTATGAAATTCGTAAAGTTAAGGTTTTACTTTTCGATCCTGAGATATACTAAAGAGAAAGACTAACCTTTTCTTCGAGAGAAACAATGGAGTTGGGTTGAAGATTGGATATAAGAAACAGAGGAGACCATAGGCAAAGCCATAATCTCTTGTCAGTACTTCGCTTTCTCTTCAGGAGACTGTGAGAGTTTGTGTTGGTTCATTCGGGTTTGGTCTTAAAATTGATTTTTATTTTCAGCCGAAATCGACTAAACCGAATCCGGTTCGGTTCAATATATAAGTTAATGATTTTCCCGAGTTTTCGAAATCCACATGATTAATTTAACCAGGAATTAAGAAAACCACTAATAAGCTCGGTTTGCTATTTTTATTTGAAAGATGAGTCCATCAAATTCTCTAAGTCATTGATTCAATAAATCTAAACTTAGTATGTGTCACAGATTCTTTGCATTATATATAACAGTTCAAGAAGATATACTTATCATCATTAGGTAAGATCGTCATCAATCATGAAAACAGTTTCTTTATTGTTCTTGTGTTGCATCACCATCTTGGCAACAAGTTTAAGTCTCAATGTAGTTTCAGGACACGAGGTGGACGTGAACCCGCCAAACACGATTAAAGATGTAGAGCCCTACATCTCTAATAGAGCCATTGGGTTCGTGTTAAAGCTGGAGAACGATTGTCCTATAAGAGAAAAGCTAAGATCATTCTTTGATAAACTTAAGGATCTCTTGAAGTTGGAGTCCTCTGTTACACCGTTGATCGATAACAACGAGCCTGAAACGTTCAAGTTCGATCTGAAATCGAAAGCCGATAATCTCCTCCAAACGGTGATGATGCTTGGGAGAGGACTGGTGAGTTCAAGTGAAAAAAAAAAAAAATCATCCTTTTGAATGACTCAAATAATAAATTTATTAATCTATGGCTTATTAAATTATTTTTTTGCTTTTAAGTTTTTCTTTTTGTTTTGTTTTCTTTTTTATAACGAAAACTTTGAAAGTACCTGGTTCGCGCCTAACTGAAAGAAAATATTAGATGTAGATTTAGGTTTATGTTTACGTGTTTCGTTTACTTTTTCAAATTAAGAATATGTTTTATCAAACTAAAATATAACATTGAAGTGTTTACCAAAGTATAACATTGATTATCACTATTAAAAATATTTTGCAAATTTTTAAATATAAGCGGGAAAGGATATTTTGTTTCAGATTTTCGTTTACAATTTACAAAAGAGGTTTGTGAAAGAAAAAAAATATATATCCTCCTTTAAAAGCCATGAACGTATCTTGTAACACATAGATAAACATAGTTCCTTTAGAAAGAATCAAAAGTTCTAGTCTTATGTGCCGAATAATAAACAAAATTCCAAAACCATTTAGTGATAATTCAATGACGACTTGTGAAACTGAATTATGTTGTTGGTTTTGTTAATATGATAGTTGAGTTCAAGTGTAAGGAAGGAGATGTTCGAAGTGATGAAATCGCTCACTCAGTTACATGCTGCAATCGGTAAAGTTATTATGGAGAAACATATAACAGGAGACGGATCAACGTCACTTTCTTTGGAACAAAAGAATGCGGTTGAGAATGCGGTATCTCAATGGGAAGTAACAATTACTCGAATAGTGAAGATTGTTGTAGAAATTAAGTCGGAAGGTGGTTCAAGTGCGGCTTCGGGGGAAGAGAATAGTACTACCGAACACAACAGCAGTACTACTGAACACAACATGTACAGCAGTACTATTGCACACAACAGTACTTCTGTGAATGGAACCATGGTGGAGACAAATGGAGGAAATTCTGAATCCATGCAAAAAAATGTAGATGATGGCGTTAAAGAAAGCAATGAAGATTCAAGAAACGATGCAACAATGGAGGCTAAAGAAGGCGATAAAGTGGAAGATATTAAAGGAGGTAATGAAGTTTTTGAGAACGAAAATACAACAGAGATAAAGGTCTAAATGTAGAATCTAATATATATATTTGTGTCAGCAAATGTAGACTCCAGTAATGAGAAGCAATTAGAGGTTCAAGGAGGAAGTATTGGAAATTCAACCATTGATAAGAATTTGGATACGAAAGAGGATGTTAAGTCGGAGGAGGAGGCTAAAACTGATGGAAGTTCCATGAATGAAAATTCTGAACAAGTTCAAGGAAATGATGGAAATTCTACAAAGGATAATAACTTGGAGAACAAAGGAAGTGAGGCCACAACAAATGGTGGAGATCACACTAAGGGACATGGGGAGGAGACTCAAGAAAACAATGGAAATCTCGTGAAGGACGAGAACTTGGAGAACAACAAAGATAATAAAGAACTAAATGATGATGGATCGGTAGAGTCCAAGACAAATCATGAAAATTCTACGGAAGAAAAGCAAGAACATACTCAAAGCGGCACTGAAGTTTCTACGATGCATGCTAACGGTGGAAATGCAGATTCTAATAAGGAGAAGGAAGTAGAGCTTCAAGGAGAAAGTATTGGAAACTCGACCAAGGATACAAATTTGGAGAATAAAGATGATAAGTCGGAACTAGAGGCTAATAAAAATGATGAAAGTTCCACGACGGAGAAGCAAGAAGATGCCCAAGGAAATGATGTAGTTCCAACAAAAGATGAGAACTTGGGAGCACACGAAAAGACTATGAATCATAAACCAGTTGAGGATATGAAAAATAATGGAGATCACATAAAGGAAAAGAGGGAAGAAACTCAAGGAAACAATAAAGAATCAGTGAAAGATGAGAACTTAGAGAACAAAGAGGATAATAAAGAATTGAAGGACAATGGATCAGTAGAGGCCAAGAAAAGTAATGAAAGTTCAATTGAAGAAAAGCGGGAAGAAGCTCACGGAAGTAAAGAAGTTTTGATGAACAGCCAAATGGTTGAGAACGTAGGTGGAAATGCAGCTAATAAGGAGAAGGGCATAGAGAGTAAAGAAGGACATGTTGAAGACTCAACTAAGGATGCTAATTCTGTGGTAGAAGCCAAGGAAAATGATGGTAGTTCCACGAAAGAGAAGGGAGAAGAAGCTCAAGGGAACAATGGAGTTTCAACGGAAGATAAGAATTTAGAGAACGTAGATGGTGAAAAAGAGTTGAAAGACAATATGTCGGTAGAGGCCAAGACAAATAAAGAAACTTCTTCGGAAGAAAAGAAAGAGGAGGGTCATGGAAAATATAAAGAGTCCACAGATGGTGGAGAAAAAAAAGAGTCTAAAGATGATAAGTCAGAAGAGGCTAAGAAAAATAAGAAAGAATCTAAGGACAATAAAGTGACAGAGGCTAATAAAAATGAGGGAAACTCCACGGGAGGAAACCAAGAAGAGGTTAGTGTTGACAACAAAAGAGATGAGAAAGAGTTTGAGGACGGTAAATCAATGGAAGCTAAGGAAAATAAGGAAACTTCTATGAAGGAAAACCGAGAAGAAACTCATCAAAGAGGCAATAGTGGAGAACATAGTAAGGTAGATAACAAAGATGGTAAGAAAGAGTCCAAGGAAAACGATTCAGTTGAGGGTAAGGCAAAAAATGAGAGTTCTATGAAAGAAAAGCAACAAGACTCTCAAGGAAAAGGCGGAGAGTACACAAAGGTAGAGAATAAAGAAAGTAAGGATGATAATTCTGTAGAAGCTAAGGAAAATGAGGAACGTTCCACGAAGAAACAGCAAGAAAAAGCTCGAGGAAGTGGTAGAGATACAACTAAGGTAGAGAAAAACGAGTCTAAAGATTCAAGGTCGATAGAGACTACAGAAAAAGATACAGGCGCTGAGCAAAACATGGGTTTTGAGGTTCAGAAAGGAAGTGGAGAGTCAACGCAATACAAGAAAGACGAGAACAAAGATAAAATTAATGGTAACTCAAAGAAAATGGAGAAGAAAGAGTCTGAGAAAAGTATATCAAAGAACAAAGAAAAGAGGGAAGGGAAGAAAAAGTCTGAAAACAAAAAATCGAATGAAATGAAAGAGCAAAAAGAGAACAAAGAGTCTGAAAACAGTAAATCGAAGAAGAAGAAAGAGGAGAAGAAAAAGTTAAATGACAGCAAATCAAAGGAAAATGATGAAAAGGGAGGAAGGAAGAAAGTAGATGGGGACAATAAACTGAACGCAAAAGAAGAAGATAAAACCGAGAAGACAGATTCTAAAGATCACAACTCGAAGAAAAAGGAAGACGATAAAAATAAAAAGAGAAAATCCGAAGACAATCAATCAAAGAAACATGAAGAAGAGAATAGAGAAAATAAAAAATCTGAAAACCGTAATTCGAAGGAACATAAAGAAGAGAAAAAAGAGAAGAAGAAAACAGAAGACAAGAGATCAGACGAAAATGAAGAAGCTAAAAAAGAGAACAAAAAGTCTAAGGACAGTACATCAATGAAAAAGGAAGAAGAGAAAAGACAGAAAAAAGATGCGAAAGACAATGAAATGAAGAAAAAGGAAGAAGATAGAAGGGAGAAGAAACAATCTGAAGGCAGTAAAAAATCGAAGCATAATGAAGACCATAAATCTAAGAAAAGTGATGAAGAGAAAAAGAAGATGAAAGAGCACGAAGAAAACAAATCAAAGGAAAAGAAAGAATATAGAAAAGAGAAGAGTGAGTCTGAAGAAGGTAAATCAATTAAAAATGACCAAGAGAAGAACAAGTCTAAAGACCATATGTTGAAGAAAGCTGAAAAGAACAAAAAAGAGATGAAAGAATTCAAAGAAAACCAGCTGAAGAAAGAAGAGAAAGAAAAGAAAAAGTCTGAAGGAAAAAAGGGGTCTCAAAACATTACAATAAAGAAAGGAGAAGAAGATAAAAAGAAGAAAACAAACTCTGAAGACTGCAAATTGAAGAAAAAGGAAGAAAATGAGAAAGAAAAGGAAACATCAAAGAAAAACGAAGGAACAAAAAAAGAAAACAAAGAGTCCAAAGCTGAGAAATCCAAGAACACTGAAAAACAAGATGGCAATGCCAAAATGCAAGGAGGGTTTCAATCAGATAAGAAAGATTCTATAAAAAATAAAGTAGAAGAGAAAGAGTCTAAAGATGCTGAGTCAAAAGAAACTGAAAAGCAACAGGAAATTTCAGGGCGAGAGAAGCAAGTTAGGGTTCATGCTAATACTCAAGATTCTAAAAAAGATAAAGAGAATACCAAACAACATGTCAATATGTCTAAAGATGGTCAATCAAAAGATCAAGAGAAAGAAATGCAAGCAGATGCTCAAGCAAAGATTCAGGAATCTGAGAAAGAAACAGAAGCAAATGCTCATGTAAAGAGTGAGGAATCTGAAAATAAGTTGCAAGCAGAAGCTCAAGCAAGCAGTGAGAAATCTGAGAAAGAAACAGAAGAAAAGGCTCATGCAAGGAGTGAGGAATCTGAGAAAAAATTGCAAGCAGAGGCTCAAGTAAGGAGAGATAAATCTGAGAAAGAAACTAAAGAAAATGCTCATGCAAGGATTGAGGAATCTGAGAAAAAATTGCAAGTAGAGGCTCAAGCAAAAAGTGAGAAATTTCAGAAAGAAATAGAAGAAAATGCTCATGCAAAGAGTGAGAAATCTGAAAATAAGTTGCAAGTAGAGGCTCAAGCAAGGAGTGAGAAATTTCAGAAAGAAATAGAAGAAAATGCTCATGCAAAGAGTGAGAAATCTGAAAATAAGTTGCAAGTAGAGGCTCAAGCAAAGAGTGATAAATCTGAGAAAGAAACAGAAGAAAAGGCTTATGCAAGGAGTGACGAATCTGAGAAAAAATTACAAGCAGAGGCTCAAGCAACGAGTGTGAAATCTGAGAAAGAAACAGAAGAAAAAGCTCATGTAAGGAGTGAAGAATCTGAAAATAAGTTGCAAGCAGAGGCTCAAGTAAGGAGTGAGAAATCTGAGAAAGAAACAGAAGCAAAAGCTCATGCAAAGAGTGAGGAATTTGAAAATAAGTTGCAAGCAGAGGCTCAAGCAAGGAGTGAGAAATCTGAGAAAGAAACAGAAGATAATGCTCATGCGAAGAATGAGGAATCTGAGAAAAAATTACAAGCAGAGGCTCAAGCAAGAAATGAAAAATCCGAGAAAGAAACAGAAGCAAAGGCTCATGCAAAGAGTGAGGAATCTGAAAATAAGTTGCAAGCAGAGGCTCAAGTAAGAAGTGAGAAATCTGAGAAAGAAACAGAAGAAAATGCTCATGCAAAGAGTGAGGAATCTGAGAAAAAATTGCAAGCAGAGGCTCAAGCAAAGAGTGAGAAATTTCAGAAAGAAATAGAAGAAAAGGCTCATGCAAAGAGTGAGAAATCTGAAAATAAGTTGCAAGTAGAGGCTCAAGTAAGGAGTGATAAATCTGAGAAAGAAACAGAAGAAAAGGCTTATGCAAGGAGTGACGAATCTGAGAAAAAATTACAAGCAGAGGCTCAAGCAAGAAGTGAGAAATCTGAGAAAGAAACAGAAGAAAATGCTCATGCAAAGAGTGAGGAATCTGAAAATAAGTTGCAAGCAGAGGCTCAAGCAAGAAGTGAGAAATCTGAGAAAGAAACAGAAGAAAATGCTCATGCAAAGAGTGAGGAATCTGAAAATAAGTTGCAAGCAGAGGCTCAAGCAAGAAGTGAGAAATCTGAGAAAGAAACAGAAGAAAATGCTCATGCAAAGAGTGAGGAATCTGAAAATAAGTTGCAAGCAGAGGCTCAAGCAAGAAGTGAGAAATCTGAGAAAGAAACAGAAGAAAATGCTCATGCAAAGAGTGAGGAATCTGAAAATAAGTTGCAAGCAGAGGCTCAAGCAAGAAGTGAGAAATCTGAGAAAGAAACAGAAGAAAATGCTCATGCAAAGAGTGAGGAATCTGAGAAAAAATTGCAAGCAGAGGCTCAAGCAAAGAGTGAGAAATTTCAGAAAGAAATAGAAGAAAAGGCTCATGCAAAGAGTGAGGAATCTGAAAATAACTTGCAAGCAGAGGCTCAAGCAAGGAGTGATAAATCTGAGAAAGAAACAAAAGAAAAGGCTCATGCAAGGAGTGAGGAATCTGAGAAAAAATTACGAGCAGAGGCTCCAGCAACGAGTGAGAAATCTGAGAAAGAAACAAGAGAAAAGGCTCATGCAAGGAGTAAGGAATCTGAGAAAAAATTACAAGCAGAGGCTCAAGCAAGAAGTGAAAAATCCGAGAAAGAAACAGAAGCAAAGGCTCATGCAAAGAGTGAGGAATCTGAAAATAAGTTGCAAGCAGAGGCTCAAGGAAGGAGTGAGAAATCTGAGAAAGAAACAGAAGAAAATGCTCATGCAAAGAGTGAGGAATCTGAGAAAAAATTACAAGCAGAGGTTCAAGCAAGAAGTGAAAAATCCGAGAAAGAAACAGAAGCAAAAGCTCATGCAAAGAGTGAGGAATCTGAAAATAAGTTGCAAGCAGAGGCTCAAGCAAGGAGTGATAAATCTGAGAAAGAAACAGAAGAAAAGGCTCATGCAAGGAGTGAGGAATCTGAGAAAAAATTACAAGCAGGGGCTCAAGCAACGAGTGAGAAATCTGAGAAAAAAACAGAAGAAAAGGCTCATGTAAGGAGTGAGGAATCTGAGAAAATATTACAAGTAGAGGCTCAAGTAAGAAGTGAAAAATCCGAGAAAGAAACAGAAGTAAAGGCTCATGCAAAAAGTGAGGAATCTGAAAATAAGTTGCAAGCAGAGGCTCAAGCAAGGAGTGAGAAATCTGAGAAAGAAACAGAAGAAAAGGCTTATGTAAGGAGTGAAGAATCTGAGAAGAAATTACAAGTAGAGGCTCAAGCAAGAAGTGAAAAATCCGAGAAAGAAACAGAAGCAAAGGCTCATGCAAAGAGTGAGGAATCTGAAAATAAACTGCAAGCAGAGGCTCAAGCAAGGAGTGAGAAATCTGAGAAAGAAACAGAAGATAATGTTCATGCAAAGAGTGAGGAATCTGAGAAAATATTGCAAGCAGAAGCTCAAGTAAGGAGTGAGAAATCTGAGAAAGAAACAGAAGAAAAAGCTTATGCAAGGAGTGAAGAATCTGAAAATAAGTTGCAAGTAGAGGCTCAAGCAAGAAGTGAGAAGAAAGATCAAAGTGTTCCCACAAAGGAAGGTTCCAAAGATGGCAAATCAACTGAAATCGAAGAAGGTGCCGTAATAGAAGGCTCCAAAGATGGTAAGACTGTTGAAAACAATGGAGTTAAAGAAGAATCCATGGAAGAACATTCAAAAGATGGCAAAACAATCGGAAACAATGAAGGTAAAGAACATTCCAAAGATGGCAAGACCGTTGAAACCAATGGAGGTAAACAAGGTTCCAAAGATAATAAGATAATTGATGATAATGGAGCTAAAGAAGCTTCCACAGAGGAAGGTTCCGAAAATGGTAAGATGGTTGAAATCAATGGAGGTAAAGAACACTCGGACAAGAAAGATTCACTGGAGAAAACTTCCCAAGATGGCAAGGCAATTGAAATGAATGGAGGCAAAAATTCTACAGAGGAAGTTTCTAAAGATGGTAAAATGGTGGAAACCAAAGGAGGTAAAGAAGATTCTGTGGAGAAAGGTACAGATGATAAGACGGTTGAAATGAGTGGAGGTAAAAATTCCACTGAGGAAATTCCCAAAGATGGTAAGACAACTGAAATCAATGGAGGCCCTAAAGATTCACTGGAAGGAGGCCCTAAAGATTCTAAAGCAGATTCCATGAAAAACGGTTCTGAAAATGGTCAGAGAGATAAAATCGATGGAGGAAAAGAAGTTTCAATGGAAGAAGGTTCCAAAGATGGTAAGCCATTTGAACTGAACGGAGTTAAAGAAGATTCCAAAGATGGTAACATAGATGAAATAAATGCCAGTAAAGAAGATTCTATGAAAGATAAGGCGACGGAGGTTCAACGAAATAATAATAGCTCCAGAGGCCATACATCATTGGACGTTAAAGGAGACAACATAGACATCAATGAAGATTCTACGAAGAATAAGACAGTGGAAGCTCAAGGAGTTACTACTGGAGATTCAACGAATGGTAAAACAGAAGAGACTAAAGAGAATAATAATTCTATGAACAACCAAAACGTGCAGCATGGAGGAGGCGTTGCAGATTCCGTGAATAACCAAACAACAGAAAGTTCCACAACGGAACAAAAAGTCACAACCGATATCGAGAGCAATACTTCAAAAGAAGTCACAAGTTTCATATTAAACCTTGAGAAGAAATCTCCAGGAACACAAGAGTTCCAGAGCTTCTTCCAGAAGCTTAGAGACTACATGAAATACGCATGTCCGGTGTCTTCAACATTTGAGGCAAAAGACTCAAGATCCTACATGTCTGAGATGATAAATATGGCTACAAAACTCTCGGATGCTATGGCTGTCTTGCAAGCTAAGAAAATTGGGTCAGGACAGGTGAGTTAACTTCAAACAACTCTTATAGAAGAATCCAAGGTAAGTAGAGATCAAAACTGAAACTTTAATCTACTTTCTTTGACAGATGAAAACAACACTACAAGCATATCAACAAGAGGTAACGAAGACACTTACGATCTTGCAATCGGTTATGGGCAAAGCCGTATCGGAACAACAAAGCCAGAACGATGGTTCCTTGACGCTTACGTTATCACAGCAACAAGCAATTAAAGAAATAATTTTGAAATGGGAACAAGTGATGTCTCAATTCGTGAAAGTTGCTACAGAGAGCGAGAAACAATTTTCAATGGAGTTTTCAAATGGAAACGGCTATCATATAAAGAAGAGTTTTAGCTCTAGCTCTAGCTCTAGCTCTAGCTCTAGCTCTAACTCTAGCTCTGGCACTAGCTCGAATTCAAATCCGGGTTTAGATTTCAAGCCCAACGGTGAAAGTTCTAAGATGGTGGATGTGAATGGTTAGAGAGTACATTATGTGAATAGTAAGCTCCACAAAATATTATGTATGTTCATTAGAAATTATATTATGTTGTAAAAGTAAACCCAGTCGTCTTGAGGTTTAGGCTTTTAATTATAGGGTGGGTAAAATATAGTTCCGGATACAAAATATGATTTGTGATTCGCCATTAGAACTTACACTTTTGTACACATAAACCCAAGGTATTCGTCTTGAGGTTTAGACTTTTAATTAAAGGGTGGGTACAATATAGCTCCGAATACAAATTGTGACCTTGCATGTAAATTGCAAATTTTGTCTCGTGTATATGTAAGTAAAGAAGTCTCAGTATCCCAGATTTGGATCATTATGCATATTTAGTGTGTTCGGTTGGAGACAATTTTTCTTTGCTTTTTAGTGTTTTTTTTTTGTTTGCATTGATTCCGCTGATTTTAATTTTTAATCTGAACTTATGGGAGTACTGTTACCGATTTTCAAAGATTACTACTCCCTCTATTTCAAATTAATGGATGTTCTTGAAAACATTTTGTTTCAAAAAGATGGATATTTTCAATTTTCAGTTTAATAATTAATGATGATGAATTGTAAAAGTTTAACAATTAATTAAATTATTGTTGGTTGAAAATTATAGGAAAATTAATAGTCACAAAAATTTAAATATATATAATAATGTTTTAGTGTATTTTTTTAATATGTGTGAAAATTCTAAAACATATTAATTTGATACAGATGTAATATTATGTTAAGGTTTTGTGACTTGGACTGGTGAAGATTCAAGACAACATAATATTCAAAATATCGCATCATAAAGAAAATTCCCCACGGTTGGATAAAGCTAAATATGGCTAGAAGAAAAAGTTTCATTCGCGATGATTTAATGTGGATCGGATCACTAGATTTACAGAAGCAATCATTTTAGGATATTGCCGTGAAAGCACTCTGGAGTTATCCCAGAGTTGACCATTTTGATCCAAATCCGATCTTGTCCACGTTCTTCCCCTATTTCCTCTCTTTTTTCACTTAACATTCGGGAGATTAATACGTGGGATAGACCAAAAAACATTTTTTTGTTGAAAGCAAACACCACTTGGGAAGGCTTCCATCATCCATGGCCTATACATGTTCTTTAGGTATTCGGTCTTCAAACTCGTAGGCCGTAGAGGTTGTTACCTCTCCTAAATACGAGTATGAACATCATTTGTCGTGATTTCTACCCTCTATTCACAAGAATACCATATTCTAGAGAGAGAAACACTTACATACGTTATTGCTCCTTTGTAACATCTTATGAGCTTGCTTTTCTTTCTTTTTATCCTTCCCAGACATGTCTAGCTCTGAGTTGAAATATCAGAGAGTTCTCCAAGACATTCAGTTTCTTTCTTGTTGCATGTCTACTTACTCCCCAGCTGTCCAACTCCGGAGGCTCTGCATGCAGAATGCATATACCCAAATTTATCCAAGAATATTTTATGATTTGAATTCTCGAAGTAGTATCACGCATGTAGCATAGCACTACAGCAGTCATATTCGAATATACATTTGAAAATATCTAAATATTTAAAACTAGTTATAGGAAAAAAACTGAGTTATAAGTCCTTTATTTAAGAAACTTAAACTACAGTGAAAATGGAAGCAAGGAATTAAGGTAGATTTTTTTTTTTACTAATTTAATGTATCATTAAGCGAATTCATTTCGTGAAGAATATTGTAACATTGGAAGTGGTTAAAAGAATGAAAAAAAGAAGAAGAGAAAATACTGAAAATTTGATATGATCTGTCACAAATTCTCTTATTATTATTACTTTCATCATGTATATTTATACTCGCAATTCTTTTTATATATATTGTACATCAGTATTTAAAGAAAGAAAAAACCAAAATTATGCATGCAGTAAGCTAAGGCATGTCTGTAATTCTCTAGTATTTAGCAAAACCATTCTACAGCTCGCTGCTGTAATTTAGCAGGGCCGTCTCTTTACTGAAGTTATAGTATTAATATATTTTTGACCTCTTTAGTCCCGAACCTACGAATTAAATTTATACGTTGCCGGAGTTTTTCTCCTCTGAGGAATGGCTGAAGGACTTCTGGCTCCCTGAGGATTTTGAGTGCATCTTTTCATAGTTGGCACTGGCAGAACCTTCATAGCTAACTGAGCCCATTTGTCCTTTGAAAGATTTACCTTCTGAGGCTCCACTACCACCTTCGGCTGAACCTGAACCTCCTCCAGCAGCGAAAGAATTACCCGCCGAACTTCCTTGCGAATTTGTTTGAGTTGTGGCGCTTCCCTCGGCAGAATATCCTGCGGCGGAGCCAGCAGTGGTACTTCCACTCGGGCCACCGGCGGCTGCTCCTCCACCTTGGTAAGATGAGCTTCCACTTCCACTTCCACTGTAGGAGCTCTCCGCACTACCAGAAGCTGAACTAGAGGGGCTACCGGCGGGACTTTCCATGGTGTTTCCACCGGTAGAATCCGAGTATGAAGTTCCACCACTCGCGCCGCCGGTAGTGCTCCCCCCACTGGCGCTTCCACCCCCCATAGAACTTGCTCCTTCCGTGGACATTTCAGATGTACTTCCGCTTGGACCACCAGTACCAGCACCAGCACCAGCACCAGCACCAGAGGTTTCACCACCAGAACTAGAGGTTTCACCATTAGCACTTCCAGTTTCCGTGGAACTTTCTCCTGAGCTGCCTGAACCTGAGCTGCTTGAACCTGAGCTGCCTGAACCTGAGCTATCAGTTGGACCTCCATTGGGGCCACCAGCAGAAGCTCCACCGTCAGCGCTTCCACTACCGACATCAGTTACACTTTGGGTGTTAACAGAACTTCCACTATTAGAGTTTTCACCTCCGGCACCAGTTGTACTTTCGGTGCTAGAAGTGCTTCCACCACCCATGGAATCAGTTGGGCTTCCACTTGGGCCAGCGGCACCAGAAGTTCCACCATTAGCCATTGCACTACCGGCACCAGCCGTACCTTCAGCATCTTCGGAGCTTTCACCACCCATGGAATTTGCTCCTGATGAATCAGAGCTACCACTTGGGCTTCCACTTGGGCTACCACTTCCACCTCCCGTGGAGGAGGTCGGGCTGTTTGCAGAGCTTCCACCGTCAACTGGACTTCCAGTGTCACTTGAAGGAGAGCCAATGTCAGAGTCTGGACTTCCACTATTATCTGGGAAACTCGGACTTCCACCGTCACTTGGACTTCCACTGCCACCAGTGCTTCCATCTCCCATACCGCTTCCACTGTCGTCACTTGGACTTCCACCGTCACTTGGACTTCCACTGCCACCAGTGCTTCCATCTCCCATACCGCTTCCACTGTCAGAGCTTGGACTTCCACCGTCACTTGGACTTCCACCATCACTTGGACTTCCACTACCACCAGTGCTTCCATCGCCCATACCAGTGCTTCCAGCTCCAGATGAACCGCTGCCTGAGCTTCCGGCGTTAGCATCGTCGCCTCCACCTCCAAAGCCAAGAGATGAGAGATCAATGGTACCGTCACCACTCTTCTCACCCACGGTTTTCACAAACTGACCGATCACTTGTGCCCATTGCGCCATAGATGTGATCAGTTGTGTCCTTTGTTCACTTGTCATTGTTTGTGAACCGCTCCTCTTGTACTCAGCCAAAGTTTTTCCCATCGACATTAAACTTTCAATTAATTTGCTCGTATCCGCCTACCACAAAGGCAAATAAAAGAAAATGCAAAATTCATTTTTCATTTCAAATTACGGTAAGCATGTACCAATACTCAAATGAGTTCACCGTGCGAGTAAAATATATAAACTCTTACCGATGATCCTACTTTGCCACCCAATGCAGAGATAGCCTTGTAGAGCCCCTCAGATTGTGCTTTTAACTGAGACTGGAAATCTGACGACGACCCTGATGCTGAGTTTATGAAGGCCATGAAAGCCTTCAGCTTTGTGAAGAACTCCTTGTACTCCCCCTTCAAGGGGCATAAACTCTCAAGGTTGTCTACAAAACTAAGCATGCCCTTGAAAGCGAAAGGTTCAATCTCGCTGGACGCTCTAGGAAATTTCCTCAAGTAATGCCTCAATAAGAACCCTCCTTGTGCTTCATATACGGTACTTGTTGCTACTATTATAAACATTAGACATATTGCTAAAGGAAACCTTGCCATTTTTTTTGTCAGATGAAAAAGACTTAAAAAGTGTTTTTTTTTTAATTTTTTAAAAGTTAATGTTTTTCTTCTTTTTTTTTTTT
>KE155164.1:908127-918487 GCA_000411075.1 Sisymbrium irio
GAAAAACTCTAAATTTGATTTAAGAGAAATTGGTGGATCCGTCAAAGGTCGCGAGGGAATAGCCAAAAAGACTAATGGCTCTCATGTTCCATAACCGATTAGGACGGCAAATTGTTTTCCTCTTTGTGACCATTCTATATTTAGAGAATAAATCACCACCATATAAAATCATAGCATTAAAGTCCCTCCTTTTATGTTTATAGATATATTAAAATATAAAACCCTCACATTTCTTATTGCATTTTAATAATATGCTATATATAGGTTTGAATCTGTTTGAAAACGCTTTCTATATGTTTTTGAAATAAAACTACATGTCCTCTATCTAGCTAGCTAGTAAATTTACATTTAATCATTTTTAAAAATAATTTATTTATATAAATCTTAATCGTCAGAGACTCAGACCCATTTTTAGCATTTCATAGGCCCAACAAAAGACATGTGGAAAAGTATTTTATTTCAATTTCAATTAATATTTAGTACTATTATAATTCTGATAATATTTTTAATAATCAGTAAAAAACATCTTCTAATTAATTAAAATTTAATCAAAATGAGATATTTCCTAAAAATAATGTATAAATACAAAAACAAATGTTGAGTTTGGTCCGCGTAAAATATTTTAGAAAATGCCTATAACAAAATTTAATCTCAAAATAGGGTCCTAACAAATAATTTATGTAAATCACTATTATTAAAACAGAATAATTAAAGCATTTATCTTTACTTTATATATTTATTACAAAAATACCATTTAAAATAAATACATTTGTTTTATATTTATATTAAGGGTATTTTACTCGTATTAAAAAAAAAATTAAAAACTAAATATAAACTGGATTTATCAATGTGTAATTCTTCAAAAAATTGTTCTGTAAACTACAATTAATAATGTCAAAAAGAAATTAACAGAAAAAAATATTATGGACGTTTTTGTTTATAATTAGAAACCTTTATATATGTATTTTTGTAAATGACACATGTTGAGTTTTAATTAGGGAATCAAGAACATTTGAATTAACTTAATTTATATCATTGAAATGATACATGTTGAGTTATAATTAGTGAATCAAAGAATTGTACCCAACGGTTATTAACATATCGTATTATTTATTTAGACGATTATTTCAACATTTCAACATTATAAAGTTTTGTATCTTTTTTTGTTTTTTTTGGTCATCATATTAAAATGTAAGACAATAGTATCCTCTTACAGTAAAATAAAATTAACGTAAGCAAGATTTTTATTCGCTTCCACAATTAATCTAGTAATCACTACTGTCTCCAAGAAACTACCGTGATTATAAGCAATTTTGTTTTATTCAATTTAATATAGGAATGAGAAGAAAAATTATTCAAAAATCCCTCTAATGGGGTCTCGCTTACTTCTCTATGTGAAATATAGAGAGAGCGTATATACTCTAGCATTATTGCTTACAAAGTTATTATTTGCATACGTCGGTCAGGTAGACCTAGCCGGCCTATACCGATCTTAGTTTTATTGAAAACAAAAAAATTATCTAGTTATGCTACTAGTTATCATATTTGGCGGTACTAGTTTGTCTTTCTTGATGATATGCGGCGCATTAATGTAGCTCAACTGGCCTGGCCGTTCATGGTACTGCTCTGCTGAGACTTAGACGAAGATGAACTTGAAGAAGAACTTGAAGAAGCAGCAGTCTCCACAAATTGGGTCGTGACTCGTTCCCATCTAGTGATTGTCTTTTTAAGCTCTGTCTGTTGTGTGGACGTCACTGTCTTGCCTTGACTCTGGCTCACGATTTGACTGTTAAGATCTTGTAGTTCTTTAAGTGTCTTCATAAATTGTTCTTGGCTAGTTTCCATGCTGCTCTTCGTCTGTCGCACCACAAAGAAACAAAAGAAGATGAGTTTATTCTAATCAAAGGAATCAGATACTAAAGTTGTAAAAATATTTTTTTTTTCTTTTCTTATCACCTCTTCTGATTTGCTAAACTTTGAACGAACAAAAGACATCGCTTCATACACTTTCCCAGCAGCAGATTTCATCCCAGAAATGAAGTCTTTTGAGTCTCCGGTAGAAAGCCTTGAGGAAGCAGACATGGAAGTCTTAAGACTGTCGAAGAAGACCTTGAGCTCTGCCTTTCCTGCATACTTCTTCTCGAGGTTCGATATGAACTCCATTACTTCTTTGGAAGTTTCACTCTCGATTTGTTTCACTGATGTGGTGGATGAGCTTTCGCTGCTGGTCTTGGAAGTAGCACCTTCGCTACCACTTGCGCTTCCTTTGACAGAGGTCTCACCACTACGAGAACCTGAGCCAGCTGAAGGGCTGCCCGTGGGACTTCCACTCGGGCTGCCCGTGGTTGCACCAGTACCAGTAGTGTCTTTGTATGAACTTGCATTTCCACTGGTCGAACTGGTTTTCGATTTTTCAGTGGCGGATTGTTTGTTCGTGGTGGAAGAATCGCTGCTACCACTTGTGCTTCCTTGCACAGAGGTTTCACCACTGGCAGAAGGAGTTGAGCTAGAAGGCGTTGAGCCAGAAGGAGTTGAGCCAGAAGGAGTTGAGCTAGAAGGAGTTGAGCTAGAAGGCGTTGAGCCAGAAGGAGTTGAGCCAGAAGGAGTTGAGCTAGAAGGAGTTGAGCTAGAAGGCGTTGAGCCAGAAGGAGTTGAGCCAGAAGGAGTTGGGCTAGAAGGAGTTGAGCCAGTAGAAGTTGAGGCAGAAGGAGTTGAGCTAGAAGGAGTTGAGTCAGAAGGAGTTGAGTCAGAAGGAGTTGAGCTAGAAGGAGTTGAGCCAGAAGGGCTGCCCGTGGGACTTCCACTCGGACTTCCCGAACTTCCACCGGTAGTGTCTTTGTAACTGCTTCCACTTCCACTGGATGATCCTGATTTAGAACTGCTTCCAGATCTCGAGGATGTGGCACTTCCGGATGCAGAACTTCCACTATCATTGGAAGTGGAACCGCTGTTCTGGCTTCCGGTGTTGGTGTTTGAAGAATCGGTTTCGGTGCTTTCACCACTTTCACCTCCAACACTGGAATTAACATCGACATCAAGTCCGAGATTTGATATGTCGATTGACTTTCCTCTCTGCTCCGCGGCCGACTTCACGAGTGTAGCGATCATTTTAGTCCAGCTCACCATAGACCGGACCAACTCTCTCTTTTGCGCAAGTGATATAATCATTGAACCACTCCTCTTCTGCTGAATTAAAATTTTTCCCATGGACAGCATGTTGTCTTTGAAATCCGAACTCTCCGAACTCGACGACTGTTTCAAAACAAAGATCAGTAAGACGGCACAATCGATTTACTGGAGTTCATTTTAAATATTATACGAATGCTAAAAGTATAGTTACTTACTGATGCTCCGCCTTTAACAGCAGTCAATAGAGACATAGCTTTGGCGAGGCCGTCACATTTAGTTGTCATCTCCATATCGATGTTATTCGATGACGCTGATGACGAGCGGATGAACTCTATGTAACTCGTGAACTTTGTAAAGAATTCCTTGAACTCTCTAGTAGCGGGACACCCAGCTTTAAGTGTGCCTATGAACATCAAAAGACCTTTGCACGCGAAAGGTGTAAAATCCATGCATCGTCGGGGGAAGAATTTCCTCTTCACGTACATCTTTAATAAGAACGACCCTTGCACCTCGTAGATCACACTTGATGCTACCAGAAACATCAGACATATTGCTAGTACGTTTTTTGCCATTTTTTTTTTATATATAAATGTTTTTCTTTCTTTTTTGTTTTTTGTTTTTTTTGTTTTTTTTTTTGTTTTTGTTTTGAATGATTTAGTTTGTAGAGAACATGGGTTTATATATATGCTTTGAAACATCTATTTTAAGTGAAAGAGGAGAAAATTGTGGATTAATTTTAAGGCCGCTAGAGAATAGCATTAGAGGTTCTCTCATGTTTCATTTTGTTTTGACGGCAACTAATGAATTTATGTTGCTGTCCGCGTTTCTCTTCAATCTATATTTGGAAGGATCATATATTATAATATAATTGAGCAACTGATTAAATCAACTGTGTGAATATGATAGATTCTAAACTTTCGGCCATGCTTGTTTAATCCCTTGACTTATTCGTCACATTCAACATGCGCTTGTTACATTTCTGACTAGTAATGTAATAACTTATCCTCTGATGATAGCACGTAACTTAGATTGAAACAACGAGTTAAAACATTTCAAATCTTGTTACGTTGGCTAGTGCTCCTACCAGATTAAGACGTTTCTTTATCATATATATGAACACGGTTAGACGGGGGAGTCAAGATATACAATTACTTAAAATTGGTCTCAAATACGTTTGTTTATAATTGTTTCACTCCTTTCATTGTAAAGTTCAAACTAGACTCCTAAAAACCAAATAATGTGTAAAATATGATGTATAGTTCCTAGCTACCATCGTATCACATGACAAAAATCTCCAAAGTTAATCATATGTAAATGACAAACTGTTATAGTAGTTAGACATGGGCATTAACGATCTCAACAATTGGTATTATTAGAGCGGTATAACAAAGATCTGCAAGAGGACCAATATACCCTTCGAGTAAGAATGGGACCCTTCAAGTCGGAAGAAGAGGTCGTGGCAGAAAATTAGTCAAAGAAGATTAAGGAACCTGTGATGTTGTGAAATAAACATTTTCAAAGTAACTTTGTGATTAATAGTACAAGGAAGGTGATGCTATAACACACAAGTTGAGTGTGGTCCTTAGTTTGAGGGGGAGAATGTGAGATATCAAACAAAATCTCACATTGGAAGTTTAGACAAAAAATGTATAATATATAAAGAGATGTCCAACTCTAATTAGTACGAGACCTTTTGGGAAGAAATCCAAAAGTAAATCCATTCGGGTTTGGCCATAAAAACCCAAAGTGAACAATATCTTATTAATAAGGAAATAGAGAATTGAACATGGGCCTTAACGATCTCAACAATAGTAATTCTCTTTTTTCTTTGATAAAATGTGAATATAACAAATTAGGAACAAGAGTAATATTACAATGCTATAGAACAGGAAGCTACAGTGGCCCAAAAAAAAAGAGTAATATTACAATGTCAAATTTTTTGAAAACGATGTATTTAAAATACCTGATACAGTACTAAGTTTCAAAGGAGTAGGCTTAGAAAAATGTGAAGGTACACATACATTCAACTTTCGCTGGAAATATTGTTTCTCTCAAGATACTATCTTGAATGTATTGTACCACTACCAAAGCATTAAACCTTACCAAACAAAAGCCTAAAAACTTTTGAATCTTAATTTAAATGAAGATAAAATTTTCGTTGAGGTTACAACTGAAGTGATGAGAGACTTGCAAGTTATTGATTGGATTATGATAGGACAACAAGATGCTAATGATTTATGACATGGCCCTAAATGACAAAATGGACAATATTTTGAAGAAAGACCAAAGGGAAATTTAGTTATTGAAATGAACTATAGGGTACCAAGGGTCTGAAGATGTTGTTAGAAGTGTTGATGAAAAGTCTCAAAAAAGTATGTAAGATTAAAAAGGTTTAGCCTTTTGTGTGGTAATACTATAAAACAATTCCAATGAAGAATTCACTGTTAAGGATAAAAGGTCAAGCCATACCTACATGATATCAAGATTGATCCACATTAAATTTCCTCCTGTTCTTTATAAACCATACCAACACATATTTTACCCTATTTTATACATTAAAGTTTGAAACATTTAACTTAAGTGGTTTCACTCACATAAAAAAAATGCGCCAACAATATTCTCTGACTGCTAAAAAATTAAGAAGCAACTAAGAAATCAAATAATAACCGAGACGCCTATAATATGAACTGCTAGTACCATTTAGGAACAGTACCTTTCAGACTTTGTACTTTTTTCTCTTGGACAGCCTCAACTACTAACTTGCTACTTGAAACCATGCATTCTAGTACGATTATATTCTCACGAATACATAAACGGATTTCTCAGAAGGCACCTTCCCAAGTTCATACTAGTGCATTGCTGCCGCACGACGCCTTTCACTTGGGAATAACCCTTTTCAGTTTCACTTGGTAGCCTGTCCCAGTCCGTTGTTTAATATATTTCCCCACAGGAAAATAGTTCAGATCCACCTGATCAATCGAAGCCAGGTACAGATATCATGATTCCCTGGGATGTCAAACCCGTGCTCACATCTTAATTTCGTAGGAGGACTTGAATACCAGAGAGCAAGAATAAGAAATCTTTAACTTACATGATATAATCATAGAATGTACATAGACGATTACACGTTGGTCCACTATTCAGAGATCTAAGTAAGATAATGAGTAAAGGATTTTCACTAGCGCAATACTAGAATCAAAGAAATTGGTACATGCTAATCTAAATGTAATCGTAAGAAATGCAACAAGTTATAATGTCATGTACATAATTAGATTGATGATTATAAAGATGGAAATAGGTAATGATTTAAAAAAAAATTGTGAACATACTTGGTTTATGAGTCCAATTACATTATAATTTGATCCTTCTAAATATAGATTAAACAGAAACGCGGATGAAAAGAATTGCCGTCAAAATAGAGCAGTGAAAAATAAGAACCATCTATATGCTATTCTCTCGCGACCTTAAATAAATCCACCATTTTCTCTCACTCACTTAAATTTAGACCTTTTAAAACATCTATATAACCCCAGTTCTCCCATAAACCAAAATCATTCAAAAAGAAAAGAAAAGAAAAATAAACAAAAAAATAAACAAAAAAAAATAAGAAAACAAAAAAAACTTTTTATATAAAAAATGGCAAGAATTTCACTAGGGATATGTCTGATATTAGTAGTAGCATCAAGTGTGATTTATGAAGCGCAAGGGACGTTCTTACTAAAGAAGTACTTGAGAAGTAAATTTCCAAGAAAGTGCAACGAATTTACGCCTTACGCTAACAAGGGTATGATAATGTTGGTGACCAACCTCGAATCTGGTTGTCCAGCGACTGCAGAGTTCAAAACTTTCTTTACACAGCTCAAATCTTACATGGAGTTCATCGACACGTCGTCGGCCTCATCCAAAGACATGGACGTGGAGATGACGACAAAATGTGATGGGCTTTTAAAAGCTATGTCTGCATTGAATGGTGGTGCTGCCGGAAAATCTGTAAGTCATGTTTCATATATGTGGTGGCCATAAATAAACAAATGCGTTTTCTTTTTATTAAATTGCTCCTTGATTTGCAACAGGCGGATGCAGGGACTTTCAAGGCTACCATGATCTCTATGGGAAAGACTTTGGTTGAGCAGAAGAAGAATACAATGATGATGACGCTTGCTCAAAAGAAAAGTCTAGTCATGGCTATGGTGAAGTGGACTAAAACGATCGCTACAATCGTGAAGACGGCCTCTGAGAAGAAAGGAAAGACAATCGACATAACATCTTACGGACTTGATGTCGATGCTAATGACAAATCTATCATAAGTGTTAGTGGAAGCTCCGAGAGTAGTTCTTCATCCACCAAAACCGAAAGTGGATCCTCCACCAAAACCGAAAGTGGATCCTCAACTAAATCTGGAACTGTTGCCGGTAGCGGAACCAGTGGTGGAAGCACCGAGAAGGGTTCTTCATCAACCAAAACCGAAGATGCATCCTCGAAGAAAGCTGACGGTAGCGGTTCGACCAAAAGTGGAAGTGGAAGTGGAAGCAGTTTCAAAGACACTACAGGTGGAAAGGCGGGAAGCCCGAGTGGAAGTCCCACTAGCAGCCCTTCTGCTACGGGTAAAACCTCTGAGAAAGGAAGCGCTAGTGCTAGCGGAAGTGGTACTACCATGAAGACACAATCCAGCACCGGAAGCACATCAGTGAAAAAAGTCGAGAGCGAGACTTCCAAAGAAGTAATGTCATTCATAATGGAACTTGAGAAGAAGCATGCAGCAAAGGCAGAACTCAAGCCCTTCTTCGAGACCCTGAAGTCTTCCATGACTGCATCCGCAATGACTTCTTCCAAGAACGAACAAGAATATTCTTCTACGGCAAGATCAGCCACTGGTAAACTATCTGAAACCATGGCTTTCGTGGGTTCAAGGTTTAGCAAATCAGCAAAGGTGCGTAAGAAAGAAAGAATATCATCTTTGTATAAACTCTCTAATCTATAATTCCTTCATTTGATTCAGAATTAATACATTTCCATCTTTTTTTCTCTGTGTGGTACGGTAGATGAAGAGTAACATGGAGACTTGCCAAGATCAATTGCTGAAGACTCTCAAAGAACTACAAGATATCAACAGCCAAATCGTGAGCGCGAAGACAGTGACATCGACACAACAGACGGAGCTAGAGCAGACAATTACAAAGTGGGAAAAATTCACAACCCAGTTTGTTGAGGCTGCTACTTCTTCAAGTTCACATTCCTCTTCCTCGTCTCAGCAGTCTCAGCAGTCTCAGCATTCTCAGGAGCAAAGGAGTTCTTCATCTCAGCAGCAGAGCAGTATGGGGATGGTCAAGAACAATTGAGAAGCTCCGCATTAATACCCCAAAAATCAGCAAGAAGACAATCCAGTAAATTAACGCCAAATATATAATTAGTAGCCAAACTATTAGATTTTCTTTTATTGTAAATAAAACTAAGATCGGTATAGGCCAGCAATGTCTATATAGACCGACGTATACATGAAATAACTCAGTAAAAAAAAAAAAAATACATATAGACTGTAACCGTTCTGTAAGTTAACTTACAAAAGCGAGTGATACCTGTGAAAGGAATTTTGAATAATCTTCTTCTTGTTCCCAGTGACTAAGGCCGGGATCCACTTTTAAGATCTCTTATCATCTACTAGTTTCTAGAATTCGGGTGTATGCATTTTACTTAAAAAATATAGGAAGCCAAAGTAGAGGATGAAACTTAAAATAAGTATTTAAATTAGCCGCTTTCGTATTCAAACATTTATTCAAAAAAGTATTGAGATCTCTAAGGCCAAAGTCCTTGTTTTTTCACATGTTATTCATTCTTAATGTCCATGACAACAACAACAACAACAAAAAACAAATTTAATGTCTTTAAAATTTAAACATGCATGTGCTACATATATACATACAAGAAGTTTAGAACCATGCAGCAGAAACATAATTTCAATACCAGAATTACTTCAAATAGACATGTGTAAAGGCTCTAAACACTTCACGAGTCATGTAGCACAAATATAATTTCAATACCGAGTTCTCCAACTCAATTTGAAGAACGGAGTAATTAGAAAGATATAATTAGCCATCGATGTAATATACTTTTCGAATCTTTTTACGGAAATTTTGAAAATGCTCGTAAGGGTCTTTGACTCTAAAATAAGAAAGTTACCACCGATTTCTTCCAAGCTACACTTGTTCTAATTGATGCCATTTCTTAATTATGGAGAATTTACGACAGGGTTTTGTAACTGATATCATCCATCAGATGGGTAAAAAGGAACATTGTATAGTTAGAAAAGAGGAGGTGCTTAATTTACCACTGTAATTCCTCATGCCACTCAAATGATCCTAAGCATATTGCGAGATCGACATAGTCCAAAAAGTTGGAGAGAATAAACTGATAGAAGGTGGGGTAAGAAAGAGTCACCTAGATATGGAACATGTTGGGTGTACATGATAGTTTTAGAGATATTATGAACGAAATAAATGGAATACAGATAAATGGGACATTTTATGTATTTACAAGCGTTTTATATCATGAATGATTTCATTTTTTTCATATATTTCATTAGAATGTTTGGGATAAGATTCATTTTTTATTTCATTCAAATAAGATTTTTTCAGAATTTACAAGAATAAATCAATCCATATAATTATATTTTATAAAAATGTTAATCCATTTCAATCGTTATGAGAATTTGGAAAGTTAAGATACTTTTATTGTTTTTAGAAAAAAATTTGTGTATACTGTACTTTCATATTGCTAAACTGGTAGATTTTTATTCTTATATACAGTATATAAAAATATTTGGTATGAAACACATGCTTTCGTTTTACACCATCTGAACTTTTTTATTGGCAGTTTGGCACCAATAGTTAATTACATTAAATTACTTCATGTTCTAATGAGAAAAATTCTCCTTGCCGAAAATTTTTCACTTTCGGCGAAAATAGAGTGATATGTAAAACACGGAGAGCAACAGAAATTTCCGTCCAAATAGAAAGTGAAATAGGCGAGAACCTCTTGTGCAGCGTGATATTCTCTCGCGGCCTTAGAATCGATCCACCTTTTTCTCTTAATCACTTAAATTTAGACCATTGAGAAATCTTTATAAACTGCTTCTCCTGGAAAACTAGTAATTGTAAAACTTCAAAACAAACAAAAACAAAAACAAAAAAAAAAAGACAAAAAGACAAATCAAAAAAAAAAAAAAATGGCAAG
>KE155164.1:919589-978575 GCA_000411075.1 Sisymbrium irio
CCTTTTCAGGTAAAACAGGGTCAACTAATTTTGAAGGTTCTGTCAACTATCAAGCAGGCGGCAAATCCTCCCAACAAACCACCACAGGCAGCTCCTAGAAGGGATTTATTCAGCTCCAAGCACTAGATCCCGACCATATATTTTTTTTTAATTAATATATTTTTATTTAAATAAGAAGATGGCTCTGCTAACATATTACAGCAGCGAGCCGTAGAATGTCTGGCTCTATCGTATAAAAGCCTGTCTAATAACACGAGAAAGAATTTTTGTAAACATTTTTTCTAGAACTGCGCCATTTATATTCACGTACTTAAGTTTATACAAATTAAACTTATATTTTGGACATTATTCCATCACAGACGACGTCTTCTCTCTGCTCTTTGAATTTTCATCAAAGGTGTTCTCCGGTTTCCTCTGTAATTTATTTATTCATTTATGTATGTGTTATCTCTCTCTTGCTTAGGATTCTACTACTCAAGTCAATCTGGATGAACCGAAATTGAATTTTAGTCCTTGTTCCATTTTTTTGTACGTACACTTGAATAAAGTACGTACACTTGAAACAAAATATATATGTGTGTCACGGTGACGGAACTTTGTTTTTATAACAGTATTTATATGGAGGCTGATTACTAAACTATAGTCAATGGGCAATGACGACAGCATGAACAGAAGCTAAACATCTGTATAATAATTAACTTTTCGTCTTCTTAATTTTGGTAAGCGTTACTTCTATATGTAAAATTAATAGTAGTAATATTACACCATCTCATTTAAATAAAGAGAGCTAACAACCATTAAACAGTGCCGCAAAATTCAGTGTATTTTGAAAATTATTCTGTTTAAATGGATTAAAATTAAATAAGTTTCTTAAAACAAGGCTTAGTGGAGGCCATCCAATTTCCTGTCTCAAAACGGCAACACACAACAAGACAGAAGACCAACAATACCGTCCAAGGCGTCCACTAAGCCACTTCTCTCTATTTTCTTATCTCTAAATCCCCATTTTTCCGGTAATATTTGAATATCTATTCGATATTTTTGTCTCCGAGCTTACACTTGTAATCTGATGTTTAAGGCGTACAAATCCCGTGAAAGTACTTTATCTAATAATTGATCAAATAATAAATCTAATGATTCATATTAGTTAAAAACTTATGTATAAATACCGATGTACTAACCTTGAGATGAATAACAGAAACAGAGTTTATATTAGCTTGTTATTTTTTGTTGGCAAGTCGAAGATACAATAATAATATAAGGGGCATAAACTAGGGATGTGACTTTTAGTCCAAGTTTCCGAACTAAAACCTAACTGAGGTTTTGATTCAGTTACTTGGAATAGGGATTGGCAAAATTTTAATATTGGACTAATTATTGATTTTGTTTGGTTAATAACCCGTTTTATGTTTGCTAATTTTCTATCTGATGTATATTAAATTATACCAAATTATAATTAAAAACAAAATTCGTATAAATATCTGGACAGTTTTAACGTAATTTAACCCAAAAAAACAAAATATCTAGTTAAGTTTATTAAACATGTTAATATCTGATATTCAAACTGACCAAAAAGAATCATAATTTTTGTTTTTTAAATACTTTTTAAAAAACATCAAGAATCACATTTTATTTAGTTATTTATTATTCCTTCTAATTTTGAATAAGTGTCGTTTTAGATATTTAAAAAAAAAATTTGTTGTTTTCAATTAAAAGTAATTTTTTTATTTTTTATTTTGTTATAATTAAATTTATAATGTATTATTAGTTAAATTGTATTTAGGTAAATAACTAATAATGTGTTTATATTGAAAATGTAATATAATTAATATTTTCTTAATTTATGTGTAATTTTAAAATGACAACAAAATAAAATTAGGAGGAATTTATAATTTTTTCGAACTAATGTACTGACCAACAGAATCTGAGTTAAATGAAATATTTACATTTTATTTTTTACTTTCTATATTAGCTACCTGTTAACCAATTTCAGTATACAGTATTTATACAATTTTATTGGACCAACAAACTTTATAGCATTAAGAATATGAGCACATTAAATAGTCGGCTTTGTGCTGAATCAAATACATTTATTTAATGTCAAAGGCTACAATTTCGGGGGAGAAAGATTGCTGTCGTTTTCCAATATCTGCAGCATGAATATATATTTGGAGACATTATTCATGTAAATATTTGCATCATTCCTGAAATTGAGGGTGCGATTTGGACTTACATCTATGTTTGAAAGCAATTTGAAATATTTGACAAAAACTAGTGGAGAATGATTTTGGTTTGAATACTTTTTATTACATAGTTCGTGGATTTGTGCCCCCGCAGATTAACTGCGGTTATTTTGCATCACGGAATCTAATGAAAATCCTGAAATTTCCTAAGATATAGAGTTTAAAGATAACACTGATGACTGATAAACCCCATTACAGATTAAAGTGATCGAAAATTGAACATAATAATGGACGTTGGATAAAATTTTCCAGATGGTTGATTCTACGAATACGCGTTATGAAACTCTTTCTTGATTTTGTTGTTTTAATAGAATGAATATCAAAAGACAACAGAGATTGAGGGAAAAAAAAAATTATACTATTCTTAAAAAATACTTATCAAAATCAAGAACAACGGCCTTAAACTCTCAACATTAAAAACCTCCTTATCAGAACATTTTAAAAACTAAATCTTAATAAACATCTCAACCATAAACATGTTTACGTCAAAAACCTCACCCTCCATCTAAAGCCATCCAATTAAGCTGATACGGTGGTGTACAAAAAAAACAGAAAAAAAAAGAGTTTCTAGTTACTATAAACACAGATAAAAAAGATCGTAGAGAAGAGAAATTTGATAGTATAGAGGCATAGGCCGGCCGCAGCTCAGTATTATTAATCATTGAAACGAGCGAGATCCAAGCAATCATGTTTCAAAGATAGGCGAGAAAATATACGTTAAAAACCCCCTAAAATGTTATTAATTCAACTACATAACACTAGCACATGCACCTAAGCTTGAGTTACCAAATTGGAAATTAATTATGTTCACACAATCAGACGGAACACTTTAGACAATTTATTTTATATCAAACCGCATTTGTATATAATAAAAACCGCCTTTTCTATCTTGTAACCAGTCAAACCAAACACTTACACACATTTGCTTCTTTTTTTTCTTTGAACACACATTTGCTTACATTACGTTTTCCGTCATGTTTGAATTGTACATCGACTTTCCAATTCGAGTTTTAATTAATTAATGTTTTTTATTAACTTTATGAGAAGATAAGAATAAGATACTTAGTTAATTAACGTCAAGTTAGTTTATCACTGATAAGTTAGAGTAACTTCAAATAGACTCCTCAATAAAAATATCTGGTCCAACTCGGTTTGAAATCATCTGGAAACATTTATTATTGATGATCTAAAACGATAAGCATTCTTCTGATAAATAAATTAAAAATACTAAAAATAATTCAAAGAAAACTATAAAAAGGAATGAAAAAAACTATTTCTAAGTATTTTCGGATTTTTCCATTATAATCATTCAGATAATAATTATTTTTATAAAAATAATAAAATAAATTTCACTTTCATTTTATATAGGATAAATAGAAATGTATGTAGTTTAACAATTCGATATAATAAACTTATATATTTAAATTACATTTTATTTTAAATATATATGCATATATTTCATATAAATACATATACATATTTATGCAACATTTTTTTCAATCATACATTTAATTAAATTTGACTTTCCAAATTGGTTATCCAAGATTAAAATTTTTACTATTTTTATAACATTATCTTTTTTACTTTGACCATAATTATGTTATTAGTTATCATTTTCTAATACCCAAAGTTTGAATAATGTCCTAATATTAAATTCAAAAATGGCCAATTATAATTATAAATAATATATACATAACATCATAAACATAAAATATCATAACAAATGATAGAACTATATTTTTCCTTTTTTATGAATCTTAATACTATAATTTAATTCAATTAGAATCTTTTTGGTTTTAGTATTCGGAAAAATATATTAATGTAAAGCTGAAAATGTTTAATAAAAAAATAATATTAGTGGAAATATGAAGGTGAATGTGGAAATTTCTAACTGATATGACACTTTAAATTATTAAAATAAATATAAGTGATTTTAAAACTCTTTGTAAAAGATCTTTTACATTTCGTTATGTTTTATCACTAATTATTTTTTTATCCATAACCTATTTAAAATTGGTAAATATAAAAAAATATAAAAAATTATAAAATAAAAATAAAAATAAAAATTTCAAGATGAGTGAAATCATATACCAATTAATAGAGTGAACTAAAAAGAATTCAGAGAAAACCAGCTCCATTTATAAATCAAATTAAATTTTTCGATAATAATAATCGAATTAATATTCATAATTTAGTGTATACCACCAATTTATAATGTGGAGATTTTAATTCTGTCCATAAAAGAAAAGAAAACTAAATTATACAAAAGGACACAGAAAACCGGTAGATATTATTCCAATTTTAAGTAATCTAAAAAAGTATTTTTCCGAAAAGGATCGTGCCTCACGCGCCCTCGAAGCCAACGACTGGAAGGAAGGGAGGGAGGAGTCAATGCAAAGAGTTACTACCAAAAGGTTTTTTTGCAAACTTTATAAATAATCAAATATCTGAGAGAAATTTCCTGAATTTTTCTAAAACGCGACATTCTTTCTTCTCCCGTCTTCTTCTTATTCTTCTCTCTGCGACTTTTTTTAGGTAGATAGATTTTACAACCAGACGACGAGGCTGACTTACGATTCCAAAGAACAAACTCGATGTTGAAGAAGATGATGATGTTGATGATGTTGTCCTTGTGCTCTCTTTGATAAATCATTTGGTTGGTTGGGTCCATTTTCTTTCTCTTATTTAATTTTTTTTCTTAATCCTCTGTTTTGGTCCCCTGTTTCGTCTCTGTTTTTTTCGTCATTAACTATATTGCTCTCTGCTCGTAACTCGTTTTACGATCTCTTCTTTTTCTCTCCTTCCAGCTATCATTTTCTCAAATCTCGATAAAAATTCTTTTGATATCTCATCGATTTCACCAAACCCTTTCTCTCCAAACTCATTTTTCGTTCCCCAAATCAAAAAAGTCTTTTCTTTTATTTATTTATTCCGGTTTATCCAATATGGGTTGTGCGAGCTCGAAGCACCGTAAGCGATGCCTCCATTGCAAGCGTGGATATTCTCCGGTGGACATGGACATGAAGCGAAGCCAGTCGGTGCACCACCCATCACAACACTCCGACGACAGCTGTCACATGGTGGCTCTCAGTTCCTCCAGCCTCGGATCTCTCAAGCTCTGCGACTCATCTTTCGGACATAACCACAAAAACTTGGCAGACTTCAGCGGGAAGCTTGTCGCCTACGAATCTCGAGAGAAGCTACGAGTCTCTGGAAATGGGTTTGGTCCAAAAGAAACCAGAGAGAGGCCAGACAAGGAGATGTCGAGTTTGGAAATGCAGGCTAAGCTTATGGAAGCTAAAGTGTGGTCAAGTATGATGAACGACAAAATCCCCAAGATTGTTCCCAAGACTCCCATTTTGACGCCTCCTGGAGAGCCTGAGACGATCAACACATGGGAGATGATGGATGGGCTTGAAGATTTTACTAGCCCTCTTCGATCACCTAATCACGTTAGGAGCTTCTCGTTTGATATTGCACGTGATGGTGGTGATTGTGAACGTCCCAAGTCGAATGGTAATGTAAAGCCATTGTGGCTTCAGATGGAGGAAGAAGGGCTCGACGATCCGAGTTGCAGGTTCGAAGATTTCGATCCTGAGATCATTTCGTCGTTCAGGAGATCACTTCAAGAACTCCCTTCTGATCATCCTTTTCACATTTCGGTTCATGATTTGAAATTGAAGCCACAGCTTAAGTTCTCTGAAGAAGAAGAAGAAAAAAAGGAGGAAGCTGTGGTTGAAGGTATTGCTAAAGACAAAGTGCTACTCTACTTCACAAGTCTTAGAGGTATAAGGAAGACATATGAAGAAAGCTGCGATGTTCGACTTATACTAAAAAGCCTTGGAATCAGAGTGGATGAGCGAGATGTATCCATGCATTCGGGTTTCAAAGACGAGCTGAAGGAGCTTCTAGGGGATAAATTCAACAATGGTGTTGGGATCACCTTACCTAGAGTTTTCTTGGGGAGGAAGTATCTCGGAGGAGCAGAGGAGATTCGAAAGTTGAACGAAGACGGGAAGCTCGAGAAGCTTCTACAAGGCTGCGAAAGGGTGGAAGAAAACAATAACGGTGATGGGCAAGAATGCGAGGCTTGTGGAGATGTGAGGTTTGTGCCGTGTGAGACATGTTCAGGGAGCTGCAAAGTGTACTATGACTATGAAGACGAAGACGGCCAGGAAGAAGAAGAAGATGATGATGAAAGTGTAGAGGAAGAAAGAGAGTACGGGTTTCAAACATGTCCTGATTGTAATGAAAATGGACTCATTAGATGTCCTCTTTGTTGTGATTAGCTGTTTGAACATACACCAAAAGGGAAACCTACTCTTGTTTTTGTTTGTTTTACTACATTCCAGTTTTGAGTGCTTGAGGGTTTTCTTGCCTCTAGAGACTTTGTTGTACATGAAGAGGTATTTTTGTTGTGAAAAAGGTATATTTCAAGTGTAAAATTTGAACTTAGGATGTGTTATTTTGTTGTCTATTCTTTGAAATTCCATTCATGCTTTACATGTCGGACTCGTATTTAAAAGGCCAATGGTAGTTGAGGAAAACAAGTCAGCTGAAAAAACATGACCGGAGAAAAGTTGACTCTGTCAAAGTCAAACTCATATACTTTTTTTCTTTGTCAATATGTCAAACTTTTTGTTATGTTTGAATTAGGCCTAGTTTGAATAATGGTCATAAAAGCATGGTTGGGAGGAAAGTAATATAGGTACTGCATGTTTGTTTAGGGTAGATGGCAACTGGGAATATTGAAAATTGGAAATTTAAGTAAATGGTAATGATAATAATGTGATTTATTGCTATCTAACAGCGTAATTTTTTTTTGTTAATTTCCAAGTTTATTTCTGTGCAAAATTTTAACGTGTTATTTATTAATAGACTTTTTGAAAATAAATAACTTTTTTCCGGCAAACAAAGAACTTATATTAATAGATATACCAATATTTAATGACGAATTTTATATTTTAAGTATATCAACAAATATTCTAGAATTCACACGGAAGGGGGTATACTTCATATACCAATATTTAATGACAAACTAGATTTTAACCCGGGCTTCGGAAGCTCGGGATACTTTTTTTTTCAAATTCTTTGTTATTTTGAAAAAAATTCAACCGAATCACATTTTTAAATACTAACTCAATTTATAGTATAAGATCATGATTTTAATAATAATTTATGATATCTTATAAATATTTTTATAACATGTATATACAAAATATAAACATTTTAGAATTAGAGAGAACTAACATTTAATTATTTTTAATATTATCAAATTTTAGCAACATAAAATTTGTATTGTAAGTTATTTAAACTATTTCTACCATTTAATTCTCATTTTCGTTTTATATATTAACTTTTATTTTAATAATTGATTTTAATATTTTTTATTATTATTCATATTTTTTTTTGAAAAAAAATGAATGATATATTTTTTTAAAAAGTTGTGGTATATCTAAAAAGGAAACATATATTTATCTTAAAAGATACTAAAAGATTTTGTGAATAAATTACATAATAATTGAATTGACAATTCTATCATTAATAAAATTTTAAAATGTTTAATAATTTTAATGATATTTCATATAATATACTATATAATTAAAGGTTAATTTCTAAAGAATGCATTTGTTTTAATAATATAGATTTTAAATTTCGAGTATATCAACAAATATTCTAGAATTCACACGGAAGGGATATGCGTATGCCTCATTCCTCCTCTCCCCCTCCTTTTTCTTTTCGAAAGTAAAATCTATCCTACATTTATCCATTACAGACTTACAGTATTCCATAACTGGTGACTAATGCTAAAATTACTCTACCAAATATCTAAAATTCTAATCGTACAGTTTTCTATGGCCTATTAAACTATAGGTTCTGATCATTTTATTTTTACATATTTACCGTTGCACCAAGGCTTAAAAATAATAAATGTTTTTTTTTACACCATTCAAGTTTAAGCGCATAAAGCATAAAACATGTTCAAATATCATCTTTTTGAATTTCAAGACAAGACATTTTAATGATTTGTGTTACATATTTTTTGTCCCTGGACGCCTAGAGCCTTCTTGGACCGGGCCGGGATGGCTTTTCCTTGCTCTATCTTTTATGGCTTCTGTATTCGTTCGCCATGGGATCCCAAATACTCCAATTATACAAAAGTTTAGGATTTATTTTTCTTAGAATATTTGATAAAAAAAACGTCCATCTAAGAAATAAGACGTGTGACTGTAATAATTTAGTGAAAGATAATCTTACGAAAAAAAGAATTAGTGAAAGATAAAATCGAAATTAAACTACACATGTTTTAATGGAAACAATGAATCACACGATTCACATTATTTCTTTTAAATGTTATCTCCCATTGACGTTATGCACTGTATAATATAATTGACTTCTCAGGTGCATTTCTTTATTTTTAAGTTAATTTTTCGAAAGTAATATCATGGTTTGAAAACTGGCGGAACCACATTTACTTGTAATTGTAAACTTTATAAAAGTAATGGTTCTCTCGTCAAAGTAATAATTCTTCATGGGACATGTCTCGTATCAACGTAGTTACATTCGGACACGTCCTACAAAACCAAAGTTTTTTCCAAATAGCTTTGTCGGACGTTTATATACACTCATGGCCATTTGGTTGAATATTTAGATGTCATTGTTACATGTAGATACCTCTCATTACTTCGTCAACGTCATAGGCATTTGTAGAAATGCAATAAATATGAGCCGGTGCTTACCCAATAAATAATAAAATTTAAACGTTTTATATTTTTTCAAAAAAAAAAATTGTATCAACTGAATAAAATATATATAGTAAAACCTTTATAAATTAATAATATCATAAAAATAATTGAAAAATATCCATATTGTTTTTTTTTGTGGAAAATTAACGTTATTTTAAAAATATAAATGAATTTTAATAATAAAAATGATATACACAAATTTAATTATGAAAATAAAATTATTATCAGTAGATTTTAGTAACATACATTGATTATTTATACAAAAAGTATGCATATTCATAAATTCAAAATATATAAAAATCATAACTATAATCTGTAATGATGAAGTTAAAATTAATAATAATATTATAGTACATTTGAAAGCATTTATAAATATAAAGAAAATCATTGTTTCTAATTTTTTATAAATATTATACTCATATTTTAGTATATTATATTATCTATATATTTTATAATGAAAAAAATATTAATTTAAGGTGATTATTAATTTATCCAGTAATAATTTATAAAGGTTTTATTGTGTTAACAATGAATTTTGAAAATCTTAAGTACTTTTTTAAGAGATACTCAATAATGGATAATTCATTATTTAGTCATCCTGCATTTTTTATTTTATTTTTTATCGGAAAATCCTGCATTTTCTTCGATCTTTTAACTGACACATTCGAGTTCAGACACAATGTTCGATATTTTGTAAGCAGAGAAGATAATCTGAATTTTTCTCCTTCAAAGTCCTCCCATTATAAAGTTCAAAGGAAAAACAAAAAGTCCTCCCATTATTTGAGTAATAAATATCACATATTTCGGAGACTGCTACAGAGTAGAAGTTAATGTACGTAATTGCTGGACCATATTTCGGAAGCTCAAAAGAGAAAAACAACGTCGCTTGATAATATATTAAGGACGACCAACATTACATATAAATTATATATATATAAAAAAGTTATAATAAATCAATATATTGGAAGGTTACATGAGTAAGCTTCTAATGACGGCGGCTTCTTGGCTATCTTCATCAACAGAGTCGAGGAGCTGCGACAAACGGTCACTGAGATTGTCAACTTCTCTATGCAGCTTTCTTATGTAATTGCATGTCTCTTGCAGTACCTTCGATGCCGACACCTAAATTTCAATATCATGCGCAAACATCATCAAGACCGCATTCATATACGGGCATTACACAACCATGACTTTTTCGACGTTCTCGTTAATTAAGAATAGAAAACAAATACGTTGAGTCAAAAGTTTCGACTTTTTGATTGATCTGTGTCCCATCATCTTTTAACGAAAAAATGATTTTTTTTATTCTTAAGAGAAAAAAATATATATGCACAATATATGAAGAGATTAATGAAATTGATGTTAAGTAATATATACCTTATCGGAACGGCGGCGTTCACGAATCTCTGGCAAAAGCTGACGGAGCTTACTGACGAGGTCGATCATCTGGTCATCGGAGATCCTCAGAGCACTTGAAGATTGTCTTGATCTTCTGTTCGACATTTTCTTATGATTTCTTGTTGCTTAGTTGTAACACTACAATGTCGCGAGAAAATGACCCTTAAGCTGTGTACTTTCTCTCTGTCTCTAGATTAGATAACAGAGAAGAGATGAAAAGGAGTAGCGAGAGATAGAAAGTTATATTAATTAATAAGGGAGTTAAGTTAGTGAAAAAAGTGGGAGAGGGAATATAGCCTGTAAATATATAGAGGGTTTTTGTTTATCCCACAAGTTTTATATTTTGTTGAAGGTGTGGAAGTAGAAAGAGAAGCGCAACGAGAGGAGAAAAAACTGAAACGTAAGAAAGTGTTTCAGGGTGTTAAGACACTTAGACATATAAAGAAATAGAGAAAGTGATAAGAGGGACTTAAATAGATCAAGGACCACAGGAGAGGGAGAGAGAGAGAAGAGAGCAATAAACCTAGACAATGATGTAATGGGATATAAAGAGATTTGATAACCTCTAACCGAATTGTTTAGAATATAATTTGTATAAATCTTTCTCTCGTCCATATATAGTCACCTAGAGGCTAGATGTGAAATGGATATGTAATATTAAGTGCTTTGTTCTCTTTCTTTTTGTTTTTTTGGGGTCCAAAAGTGCTTCTGTTCTATTAGGCGGGATACGTAATCAATTTTTTTACTCAGTTACCATTGCAAAGTATTTATACTACAATAACGTACGCAATATATTCGTATAATTTTGACATTTTATTTCTAACCAAATGTATGACTGTTTTGTGATAGGTATTTTTCTATGAAAAAATATCACAAATTAATTGTAAATTATCCCAGTTTGCAGCATGTTTAATTATCACTGACAGGAAGCCGTAACTAAAGTAACAGTCTATTTTATGGAGAGTCGCTATCAATTTTTAAGTATCATTTGTTTCTAAACAATACTTAGAAAATTAGTAAAGATTTTGATAACTGAAACTATAGTATATAATATAAATATGCTGAATAATGGAGGGGCTTTGGATTTTCAATAAAGAAAGAGATGGAAAAAAAAACTGTGTGTTCCCAAAGCTGGTGTTGCAGCTGAAGTGGGATTTAAGAGAAGTGTTCCATGTTGAGCTAACAATGTGGCCCTTTATGTGCATGTCACTAAAAGGCAATACCATGTGATGACATTGACTTTCTATTTTCATTTCCGTTATTGTATTAATATTAAGAACTAGAGCTAGTGAATGATCCAGAAAGTTCATAGTTGATCATCTTCAAACAAACAAATAAAATTGAACATATGTTCCGCTCAAAATTACAAAAGTTTATGTCATGTATGATATATCAACAGAACTCATACACACATTTAAATATTATACATATCTCTATGAAATTATAGATTTTGAAAATCAATAATACTTAAGGGTAAAAAAAGATCGGCGTTCAATCTGGTTAGACCATAAATTTGTGTGTATGCGTTGTGTTTTCAGTTTCGTTGCGCTAAATCCAAGGGCTGAAGCATTACATCAAAAATAGAATCAAGCGTGGACTTGCTTCGGCCTAATTACAATTAATTACCAAAAAAAGTAGTCATGATAAGTTTTTCTGCTTCCTAATTTAACTCCTATGTTTCGGAAGCTTGAGATTTAGTACACTTGATGCTAAACGGCATACATGTCCCATGTGGTTGCTTAAGATCTCGGATTATGCCTCCTTAGATTCTTAAGCATGATTATCACGGGGACACAAGGTACTTAATTACGTCCTTTGTGTGTGCATTGTTTAAAAAACATACCAAAGTATTACGTATCAACAAATTAGGAAAAAGGACTAACTAATTATTAAATTAAATCAACTGAACCATGTTTTCTTCTCCAAGCCCAACAAAAGCAACATTTCTACCAAAATGACTATTTCATAGTTCAAATTAAATACAAGTTTGGTACTTACCAATAGCTTATAGTTATCATATCCTCTAGTTTAAATCTTATATATGGACTGCTTAAAACATTTAGAAAATTTAAGTTTTTTTCTTCTTATGATTCAGAAACTAAAAGATAATTTGAAACAATACAGGGAGAGGAACATGTTAACCTCCCTTTTTCTTTCTAAATTTACATATTTTTACATTTGTATATACATTATGACATGGCTGGATGAGAGAAACATGTCAATCAACAATTTCATACTAATTTTTTTTATTTTTTTTATTTATGGCGGCTCTTCATGGGGGACACCAAAGTATGTGATTGTTAAAGCATTGCTTGCCTAAGTTTCACATCACTGTTATTTTGGACTAATATGGTTGTTTCATTCTCTATTTTATGAACTACTTTCAAGTATCAAACACATTTTAATTGATTGAAGATAAACAACATAGCCATGTTGGATCAGGGAAATTGATTTTATAGTTGTTATATATTGATGATTATAGTATTGAAATTAATAGAAAATATGTTAGCCTAGGGAGACGTATGGTAAAATATAGAATAAGATTGACATGGAATGAGTAGACCAAGTATAGGTGTTGTGAAATAAGCAGTAACAAATGTCTCTTTTCAATAAAATTTTTGATTGCCAAATATATATACTAGACTAGATATTAACCCACCAAAGATTACACAACCATCTTTAAGAGAGAAAAGATACAACCCGTAGTGGGACTGATCCCGTAACAACGAGTAACGAATGTAGAGTTCATGGAATATAGCCTTTCTACTCCATACAATTCATCCATACCATATTACAATGTTTCTTAGATTTTTTTGAATTTTTACAAAATAATAATAAACAGCACTCAAACATCTTAGCTTTTTGTGATATATCTCTATATATATATATACATGTAAAAACTATATATGTATATACTACGACGATGGTTGATGTGAGGGATGCTTAAATCTATATTTAGGATTACTGAAAATGAATATAGACTGTTTGATGTTTGGAGCTTATTTGTGAATATTTTACTGTTAGCATTATATGAGGAATAGCATGTGTGGGATAGATAGCAATTTAACGAACAGGTCAACAGCCGTATACGAAAGATGTGGCTGGTAGCTGGTAAGGTGCATCAGAAACAAGTGATCAGGCCCTCAGAGATTTCCGCTTAATCTACTTTATTCGCAAACACATCAGAAGTTTTCTTTACCAATTTAATCTTTTATTTGAGTGAATTCATCATCATATATATATAATTAAGAAGTCTGACCCCAAAAAACAAATGACAAAATGCATCAGATCTAATCTCTCCACACTGAGGAAGTATTCATACACACAGCCGGTCCTAACCCAAAACAAGAAAACACGAGCTTTCGACCATTAATTAATTAAGTATTTAATCCGTCACCAAATAAGGAAAAAATGTCGTTAGTCATAACAGGAGAAAGTGGGTTTCAAACCACCCCTATGCATAGTATTTTTTGGCCAATTTCTGTTTTCTTCTTTGTACCCTTTAAAAATCTCATAAACCGGTTCTATTCATACAAACAATTTTCATGACACATGATTAGTATATTAATATCGTCAAAAAAAAACCTTTTGTACTAGAAAGATCAACAAAAACCATTAATTAGTATTCATCATCATGGTCTTTTTTACATACTCGCTTAATAGTTTTCTATATTTGATAGCATATATATAATATATATAATGACATTGACCAACCAAAAAATAAAATAAAATCAGCCGTAAGTATTCATATTTTGTATCAAACGTAAATATGAAGAGCCTTTGTTTGCAGGATTTCTTTCTCATGCCAGAAAAGATTTGGGCTAACTTTTACCTTCAAAGGATTTTTTTTTAGTCTTTTGATTATTGCTTTTGGATTCCACCTCTTCTTCCTAATAAGAGTTTTCAGTGGAAAAAAATCGACTATTTCGGCAAAACTCCCTCTATAAATGTAGGCATTTTTTGTGTATATATATCATTAATTAATTGCAAAGGGAGATGTAACATGTTAGTCCATGTGGGTTTCGCGTACTAAATGTTAGGCCGCTTAGGCTCCACGATGTTTTTATGTCCAACGATCCCTTTTGATTTTTCCTATATCAGTTTTGATCCATTCAAACATAATGTAACAAAATAAGATTTTTCAACCTTAAGTTAATTATTAAATGATGAGAAAAGCAGCCATATGCAATAATTGAATTGTCCGATGCAACTAGTAATAGTATAATCTAACTTGAACAGTCGGAATTTCGTGTATAGTTAGGTTTACGCTGCGGAATCAACGTCGTAGTCTAAGATTTACGATTTTGTTAAATTGCGTAATTATAATAAAACAGCATGCCATAATAGTGATTTCGACGATCGAGTCCTCTATACGTCTTGACTTTCTTATAGGTTATAAATAGAATACTACTGTATAATGTGGTAACTAATAAGAAATGATATTATGGCCCGACAGAATACTTAATGATGTTTAAGCACACTTCACCTACCTATAGCTTTACTCACAAACCGATTGGTCAATTTACCAATTAATAATTGCTATAACTCCTTACACCGACTTATTTTTACCACCGTTGAACTGTAACATATTTTACGAATAATTTCAAATGTAATCGAGTTTTAATACCGAGAATACCGTTTTGCAAGTGGTCGTGAACTGGTGAAGTATCACAATAGTAGTATGGATGTTGGATCCACAGATTACCAAAATACTGTTACGCATTAGAGAAAAGAGAGTTAAGTTACGTCATTTAAAACTAAAAATGCGTTTGCTTATTGTTTGGGGGGGTTTTCCCGATGATAGCAGAAGAGAAAATGACGGTGACTTCACTGACTTGACATGGCGATAAAGAAAATAAAAATGGAGCTCGGTCGAATACGACGAAATTGTTGAAAGAAGAAACGGCGACTTTATTTACGGTTTAAGTTTTCCGGTTAACCGAGAACTGAATCCATATCAGCGGATTGGTTTCATCACTGATAATAAGTAAACTGAAGAGCAGAAGTGTAGACCGAGTGGATATTTTCCTTTCAGCAGCAGTATATTTTAGCTTTCCCCGGAAAGCTAAAGCCCAAATAAGGCCCACTTTAAAGAGCTTATTTAATATCGCCAATTCGACATATATTAGTTTTCCTCGAGGCTATGTAGTAATGTAGGCCCATATCGACTCTTTTCTATTCTTCTTTTATGGCGCAGGCCCATATCGGCTTATGTTCGCGACCTTTTATTTTGTTGTATACTTCAGATGGCAGACCTACATTTTTTTCTGTACTGGCATGTGGTATTTCATTATTTTGTATACAGATAGATACTGTGATAATATGAAATAATAGAATTTTGGTTATTTTATACAGTTTCGGGTTTCGGCTCTATATGGTATTGTATTTGTACATTACCAAATGTGAACAGGACGTAACTTTACTATTTTTCCACCCCAAGAGGAGATGACCCATTTTAATCAAAGTGGAAAACTATAGGAAAAAAACAAGTTGTGATAGGTCGATTTCAATTTTGAGAGTTAAATCATTTACTTAAGAAACAAAGGTGAGCAACTGAGCAATAATAAAGTTGTAAGAGGTATAGTAAGGCAGAAAAGAGTTGACGTACAATGACAGGCAAGGGACCCTCTATGTGAACTAGAGGCAGTGCAATAGTCAACATCTTATTATTATCAAACCACGTTTCATGCAATCCTCGCTACACAGTACAAATTGCTTAAAACCTTCTCTTTTTTTTCAACAATTGCTTAAAACCTTCTAGATATCATATACATGCACTGACCTTGTGTGCAGCCGTGTCTTTCTATTTTCTGTCTGAGTGTTCTGTAACTGTTCTCTTGATGAGAGTGATTTCGAGATTTATAAATTCAAGATGAGCAGATATTACCCTAAACTATTATATATAAACATAATAGTTTTCGTAAAATATTATACAGTATATAAAACATAATTAAGTTTTGAACTCCTACAGTTTTATAGCCATTGAATCATTCTTTGGAAGCTTTAAAAAAAAAAAGATTGTTGATCTATCACATCAATCTGCATATGTTCCTCTTGGTCTTTTTGTTAATTGGATTTGGTCGCATGCGTAGTGGCACGGAGTTGATAACTTGAGATAATCGTAATCGAATTATGTAAAATGATTCCGTTTTTTATTTATTTAAATTTGGTAAATAAAATTGATACATTAATACGTTCAGTAATATTAAGATTTAAGTTTATTTTTTTCTCAAGGGGAAGAAATATATCCATATCGATCTTGGAATTGAAATCGCAGCTGAAAAATAAAAATTTATAAGTAAACAGTAGGTTGGTATACCATTCCTATATATACATTAATTCACATTATTGTTCACTAATGAAATTTTTGTATTCAGTTAAACAATAATGTTAAAACTGAATAATCGTTCAAAATTTTGCTTTTGAAATACAAAATAATACTTTTTGTAAAACAAAAAAAAGTTTTAAAATAACTCTTTTTGAAAACCGAAAGGAGAGAGTATATAATAAAAGGGGTGAACAACTTTAATTATAGTTGCGTATCGCTATCATTGGAAAAGATGTGTATTAATAAATAAGTTTCAAACAAGTTAATTACCTTTTTAACCAAAGCTGTTAATATTGAGTTTGTATATCTACTGTTTTAAAAAATTTAGTAATGATCAATGCATGTCTGAATTTGGATAGTGACACATCTTTTCATTTTTTCAAACAGCATGAAATGTATTAACGATAGAGCTGTACACGGCCATCGGGCCATGTCGAATCGAGTTTTTGGTCGTTAATTAGGAATGTGAATCTCAATGCAATCCTTACTGTCTACAGTGTTCAAACTATTTAGCCATCGTCAAAATCGAACCAATGCAAATTGCAACATGGGTATGGTGTTGATGTGAGGATTATTTTTGTCTAAAGATGAAAATAATTTAGTTAGAATTTTGGAAAACTTTTTTTAACTGATTTTTAGGTCGTTAGAAAAGAGATTTAGGTCACCGAAAATGGGATTTAAATTATCGGAAACCTAAAATCGATTATATAGAAAACTCTTTTAAAGATTCGTTTTTAGAGTTCAAAAGTGTGTTATTATATTGATTATTTTGTGTCTTACAAAATATACGAGTACAAGAATTTATAACAGTAAGTCGACCTAATTTCCTAATTTGTCTTGAAACCGTCTTTTTCATAAATATTTTCAAGTCGTTAAATCTTTTTTCCTTTTCTCCGTTAAACCGACTTACCATCTTAAATAAATCTTCTATTAATACATTAATCTCATCTTTTACATTTTGACGACGACCTGCCTCTTAAATATTAAATCTTAAGACAAGCCGACTTATAGGTATAATGGATCGAGATGGGATGCAATCCATCTCTAACACATGGTACTGATTAACATATGTATAACGCGTCACACGCATAATTCTCTTAGTTAGGTTGACCTTTTTTGACAGAAAATCCGATTTTTATTTTTCAAAATCCAAAATTCTGCTGAAATTTTAAAATTTACACGTTAATAGGTACTATCGAAAACTAAGTATCAAACTAGAGATTAGAAGGTTAAAGTTTGAAATTTCGTTTATATATTTGCAATTCGTACACAAAATGACCTATGTAGCAATGTGAAAATTGATTGACATGATGTTTTGAAATGATTGATAGAGATACATATATGGGCTGTTTGCGGAAATATGAATAATACAACGAGTGATATTGTTGAAAATGGGGGATTGTCATGTGCCCTTTTGCCTTTCCATCATACAATAGAAAGGGAAAGATTTTCTGTGTGACATCTGAAAACCAAAAATAATCTTCACACTTTTTTCCCTACGTATATCCATCACTAACTACACACCTCTGGCTCCGAGTACTTTTCTTTTTAAGTAGCTTATTTTAAGTTTAGACAAATTAGCAGGCTGCAGAGATGAGCCGGTTCGAGGTTGTTTCATGCCAAAGGCCGCCACAAGCCCACAGACCTGACAACCTTGAGTCTTCATGAATTGAGGGTAAACTGTAGCATGCAGGATAAAATCATAACCGTATAATATTAAAATCAGCTCCCAATCAGACCGGAATCAAAAATAGATCAGACTTTAATTGAAGGGTACAATACACATCGGACTAGTCCATCAAAACTAGGAATATATATCCTTCAATAAGATTGGAGAAAATCCAAAGAAAAATAAGTTTACAGTGTAAAACATATATTAGAAGTCAATACCCGTTATATGTTGAGTAAATTACAAATATCAAATTTTATATTTTAGAATATCCATTTTGCCTAAAAGTATAGGTACTTTAAAGGAAAAAAACTTCATGCATAATATGTTATTAAGCAAAACATTTCTGTTTTCCTTTTTTTATATTGTTAAGATATGCTTTAATTTGTTTGATCGGTTGATACTTAACATGATCAAAATTTTGCTTTAAGGTCGATAATTAATTTACATCACGTTTCTCTACAGCTATCGTAACAATATGTATTATGCATATACGAGAGATAGACAAAATACGCACATACTACTGTAAAAAGTGTAAAGTGAAGTGAACACCTAACGGCACTGGACTCTTGAGGTATGTCAGTACGTGGGGACATACTACTCCTTCCCAATGTTCCTGATGTTCAATAAGTATATATCTTTAATTTAAAGTTTTATATTCCAAATTATTTTAAAGTCGTAATGATAACACTAACACATTAACACTTTCCATAAAATTCATAACTCAATTCAGCTTTTCCTGAGTTGTTCGTTACTTTCGCGTGATATGCTTTTACTTTTATGTGATGTATAGGTAAAAAGGTATATTATCCTTTTCTAGCTGATATAGTTTAATCCTATCATATGCCATTTTAAAAATTATTTTTACTGTTCGCAGTTAGTCCTTTACTCCTATTTAATCCGTTCTTCCTCAAACTCAATTTATTCTTAATTTTCTTTTCTTACGGATTCGTCGGTTCATCAGGGGAGGGTGTGTCTACGAAATTTTAATAACTTACATGTATTGCTTTATGATCGCATGTTTTGGTGACAGTCAGATCCACCAGATCAGTTATTTAAATTTCTTTTCTGATCTAGAACAAATTTTAAAGAATATAGAGATATCGATGTGTCATTATTGTTGGCAAAACAAATCTGCAAGTTTTTAATCGGCTTCAATATGGATAGGACGCGCAAGTTTTTTTATCTTTATTTTATGTGTTGAATGAAAATATTTTTAAAAAATTTCAATAAGATATGGTCTTTATCTTTTAAGAAGATTTTAGAAAACCACATGCAAAGCAAGTAAAAGCAAAGAGATCCAACATATAGATTAATAAGATTGAAGAGCTTCACAGTTGGTTTCTTTAGTGTGTTTTTCTTTTCATATAATTATTGAACTTTATGTGTACCCACACACACCAGAAAAAGGATAATGAATCAGGTACAACCTTTCGTTTTCATCACCCCAACAAGTAGAATATAAATCTACAATATCCTATTTGAGACCAAGTAGTCCCAAGTGGTGATTTCTCCAAAGCCTGTGTGTTGTTGAGCCCGCTAGTTCAACTCCCATTTGAGTATTAAAACACTGATAAGCTGCATTTATAAAATGTAATCATGCATTTTTATGTCTTTAATAGATGATCAAAGACCGATATATCGACTTGGTAATGGATACCGATAAAACATGTGAGAAATATACAAAAATCAATCATATTGAGCATTTTGCAATATGCTTTCAAAATTGGCGAGTAAAGATGACAAACACCCAACTCGCCCAACCGAAAACTTTAGTGAAAATGCCAGCTAACTTATCATGTGTCGAAATGTGATGGCGCCAAGATTTCACCTCAAAGGACAGTCGATTTAGTTGCGTTTTGCATACACTCGTGGAACAGCAGATTTGCTCTCAGCCAAGTTGTCACAAAAGACATGAATTGTTTTGTCGTGAACATTTCTGAGACATGTGAGTGAGCCAAATAAGCTTCATTTTTTTTTTCTCTAACAATTTGATTGGTTAATCGTGGACTCACTCTAAGACCACTTGACCGGATCAGACCATGCCTGATCAAACCACTCACGACATGTCCGATCAATTCTACATACGAACTAAACGCTTTGCCAAATACTGATGAACATATAGGAGAAAGAACAGATTTTATGAGGCATACATAAGTTAAAAACAACGAAAAAATAGTTGAGTCTCATGTCCCAGAAAGGGCACATAAGCATATATATAAGCTTCTGATAAAAATAGAATAAAAGAGAAACTTTGAAGAACCTTCATAAACACTCAAAAGCTTCATTATCTACACCTATTCATATTATCATTATAGTCCATAGAAACCTCCCAAATTAAAAGTTTTGATAAAAAAATTACACAGACCACTTTTGTTTTTAATCCATCAATCTTCAAATCCTATGTGTTTGAAGCTGTAACAGTCTTGAGTAAGCTCCCTCTGGTCGGCTTACAAGCTCGGAATGGCTGCCTTGCTCAACAATCCGCCCGTCTTGGATCACACCGATGCAATCAACGCCTCTTATGGTGGACAGACGGTGAGCAACTACCACGGTGGTTCTGCCTCTCATGAGCCTCTCTAAAGCTTCCTGCAGCACACATTCCGATTCTGCATCAAGAGCGCTTGTTGCTTCGTCAAGAAGCAACACAGTAGGGTTCTTGAGCACGGCCCTTGCTATGGCGATCCTCTGTTTCTGTCCACCTGATAACTGCACTCCTCTTTCACCCACTGGAGTTTTGTAACCTTCGGGCAAACCACTGATGAAACCGTGAGCGTTTGCTGCTCGAGCTGCCTCAATAACCTCGGACTCAGTCGCTCCATCTTTCCCATATGCGATGTTGTCGAAGATGGTTGCTGCAAAAAGAGCTGGTTCTTGTTGAACAAGACCAATCTTCAGCCTCAGAGATTTCAGGTTTAGCCGGCGGATGTCTTTGCCATCAATCATGACTTTTCCTGAGAGCGGGTCGTAGAACCGCTCGATCATGGCTATAACAGAACTTTTCCCTGAGCCACTCGCGCCGACAAGAGCTTGGCTATGTCCAGCACGGATTCTGAGGTTAAAGTCTCTGAAAACCATGACATCAGGTCTTGAAGGGTAAGCGAAATCAACATGCCTAAAGTCAATGTCTCCACGGATTGTCTCGACAGGATCAGCATCAGCATCGTCAGGGTCGATTCTGGTTTGCCTATCCAAGACCGAGAAGACAGAACCAACCGCTTCACCTCCCCGGATGATTTCAGGAGCAAGACTGACAGTTTCAGCAACAGAGTTGGCAGTAATGACCAAAACCACAAACACTTTGATCACTTTGGAGAAGGTTGACTTGCCTTGGCTCACAAGGTGGGCACCGTACCAGAGGATTAGAGCCTCGGATCCGTAGAGAGCAAGCTGGGAGAGGCCAAATAGTATACCCGAGGTTTGACTTCTGTAGAAGCTTCTTTTCTGAGGGACACGTAGCTCGTGACAGAACAAAGAGAGGATTTTGCTTTGCGCATTGAAGGCTGCTACGGTTCTAATGTTGCTTACTCCTTCACCAGCAATCATCGAAGTCTTTGCATGAGCCTTGGCTGTGTCTCCGGCAAAACCCTTTAGGGATAGTTGCTGCAGTATACATACTTAATTCATCAGACCAATTATAGATGTTTTGTAATAGTTAACTTCTGTAAAATAATATTGAAAATCAAAAGTCTAAATCTTAAAAGTCCTGTTTCTTTCACTTTCTCTTATCTTTTGAGAAGTCCCAGGTAAAAACATGATGCAGAACCATTCAGTAAATCACATATGCAAAACGTCAACACCATCAGTTATAGTGCAAGTACATTGTATCTCTATGTCCTTGTGTATGAAATCTATTGATAGATTTTCAACTAAATAATTAGATCACGGGTGAAGAATCTGGTTCAGATTTTGAAAACATGTTGGTGATATCTAAGCAGAGATCTGAGGTCTTGCAGCTAGTAAAAACAAAAGCTTTTCACAACCTAAACTACCAAACAAAGAAACACAAGCAAGCATTGACCATTGGTTGATGGTTTAACACTGACACTCTGACACATACATACACAACTGGGATAAGTAAATAAATAACTGAGACAAGAACTTTGACCAATGAAGAAAACAACAGCAAGTAAAAAGAAAAAAAAAGTGGTTTTTGAATAAATCCCTGCACATCTTACACAATGTCTATTATAATTGGTTCTTGGAAGAAAAGAAACGTTGCAGGTATTTTTTGGATTTAGTGTGACTATGAGAAATGGGTTTTATGGGCAAAAGAATTAAATAATAAGAGAGTGGGATCAGAGTTCAGAGACAGAGAAGTAAGTATGAAAGCTTAAAGTAGGAAAGACTTAGCAGAAGTAAAGCAAGAAGAGAGATACAGAAAAAACATAGGAATCTTAGCTATTTTCGTGAACACTGTTATCTATGGGCCGTACTACCAATAAAAACTATATAATACATATTCTTCACAGACGCCCAGAAATTAAAAAAAAAAGTCTACTGTTTTTCACATTTATTGATGTGAGGGCTCCATGATCTTGACCCTCACACTATTCTCAAAAAGGAGAGGAAAAAAAGAGACTTAATAATTCTTTTATGATTATTATTGAAAAAATAAATGCACTCAGAGAAGAAGCACGTGCAGAGGCAGTGGATGTGTTGCCATGTTCTATAAAGTTTCAAATTTTTGCAAAAAGAGAGATTACTATATAAAATAAATGAAAACTGGCCTTTTGTCGTTTTTTCGTGAGATCATAATGGTGAATGCAAGATTCTCATTGATCCAACAAAACTCACAAATTTTAGAAAACAAGAAAAAGCTAAGTTACTCTTTTACTTAACTAATTTTTAATGTGCAGACTCAATGGAACCTAACACCCTTAAAGACTTATTAAATGATTCGATGCATATAGTTGCAGCAAAATAAAGAATTGAAAATGAAAGGTTAATTTTTTTTACCTGAGCAAAGTTAGCAAGGACTAGAAGTGGGAATGTAGCTAAGATGAGAAGAGAGACTCTCCACTCCACGATGAAGGCAACAATGAAGGATGTGAGAAGTGAAGTCATGTTTTGCAGAATCACTGAGATTCTCTCGGCTATGGCAGATTTAACATCGGCTGCATCAGTGGCTAATCGTGCAGCAATCAGGCTAGAGTTGTGTTCATCCTCATCGAACCAACCAACCTCGTTCCTCAAGATAGCTTAATAAGAACAATCAAGAAACCAACCAAACAAACAAAATGTCACAAATGGGTCGATATATTTTAAGCAAATTCAGCAGAAAAGTTCAAAGCTCGATACATACCTGAGAGCATCATTCTTCTTACTCTTGTTGTGAGGTTTTCTCCCATGATGCTAAAGAAGTAATGTTGGATCAAATAGGCGATCACGGCGTAGATACCAGCACCAATGTAGATGAAAACATACTCTTTTGTTTTCCTCTCCATTGAATCATAGTCTGTGTAGTAGAAGACTTCTATCATATTACTCATCACAATAGCAAACGTAGGACCAATAAAACCAGACAGAACCGAGCCAACTGCTCCCATGATTGAGTAAGGCCATTCAGGTGCATTAAGCTTGAGAAGCCTGTAGAAGTAGTTTTGAGGTGCACGAGTCTTTCTATCCGTCTCTGCATTTGAAATCATCTCTATACGACCATCAGCTCCAGTGCTGTACGAATAGCTCAGATTCCTCAAACTTCCTGACCTCAAGCTGAGTGACTTAGTCGACAGAGAATGGCTCAAACGGGTGGAACGGGTGCGACGTGTCGAAGGGTTTGAGAAATCCCGAGTACCAACCATCTCTTGAAACCTGATGAGGGATGCGTAAGCACCGGACTTGGCAATGAGCTCTTCATGTGTTCCGGTTTCAACAACTTGGCCTTGTTGTATCACTGCAATGGAGTCAACGTTTCTTATGGTGCAGAGACGGTGAGCAACAACCACGGTGGTCCTCCCAACCATGACTCTATCTAAAGCTTCCTGAACAATGCTCTCAGAGCTAGCATCAAGGGCGCTTGTAGCTTCATCAAGTAAGAGAATCTTTGGATCTTTCAACATCGCCCTAGCTATTGCGATCCTCTGCTTCTGTCCACCTGAGAGTTGAACACCACGTTCTCCAACCTAATAGTATTGACACATTCAGCAAAAAAGGACAAGAGTTTTAAGCAGAAATGCCATGACATCTTCTTAGACATATCATCGATTGATAGTAGTGATACCTGTGTGTCGTAACCTTTGGGAAGAACCGTGATGAAGCTATGAGCGTTAGCAGCAGAAGCAGCAGCTTCGACTTCATCCATTGTTGCATCAGGCTTTCCGTAGAGTATGTTCTCAAGTATGGTGGTGGCGAAGAGCGCAGGTTCTTGATTCACAAGCCCAATTTGTTCACGCAAAAACTTCAACTGAAGTGTCTTTATCTCAACACCATCCAACAGAATTTGTCCTGCTCATCAAGAAACAAACAAACAAAGTTATTAATGATCCAGTCACTAGACCAAGACTCAGGACAGAAAGAGAGAGTTTATGTTCAAATTTACCGTTGTTAGGATCGTAAAATCTCTCTATGAGGGACACAACAGTACTCTTTCCAGAGCCACTGCCACCAACTACAGCCACGGTTTTTCCAGAAGGGAAGAAAATAGAGAAGTTTCTGAAGATGATAACATCAGGACGTGAAGGGTAGCTAAAAGTGACATCTTTAAACTCAATGTTTCCCTGAACTTTGTCCAAGCATTTGCCATCTAACGGGTCTTGGATTATGGTTGGTCTCTGGTTAATAATCTCCATCAGCTTGAAACCAGCAGCTTTACCTTTACTAAACGCCCCAAGATTGGAGAAAGATTGTCCCAAACTCCTAAAATAACAGAACAAACAAAAAAAGTCACATCCAAGTGTATTATAACAGAAACACCTTTGGAGGAAAACCACAAATTCATGTTATGTTTCTTACATTCCACCAACAATGGCAGAGAATATAGCAGTGAATGCCTTTCCTCCATCGGTTGTTCCACTCCGGATGAAAACACCAGCGTACCAGAAAACCAGAGCCCATGACATACAAGCTATTCCATACGTACATCCTAAACCCAATCCTTTAGCCATCCCGGCTTTATAACCGAGCTTAAGCGTGTACTGAATCGCATCAGAGTATGAGCTCAGGGCCTTGCTCTCTCCAACATAAGAGTAAACTGTTCGAACTTGAGCAATTGCCTGTAGTTTCACCACAACAACAACCAAAAAAAGAAAACGTTAGTCCTACTTTTGGTAATATTTGAGCAGAAAATAGATTTATTTTTAAAAGGTAAAATGATTGACTTAAGATTTGACCAAAGAAAAGTGAAACTTTAAAGGATAATAATTAATGGGAATCACTGTTTAAGTCCTTGTTGGATTGAATGAGAAGGAAGAGAGAAACATAATCATTTGAGAGATCAAGTACAAAGAGCAAGCTTAAGAACAGTAGAAAGCATTACGTTGAACAGTTTGTGTGGTCATATAAAAATAACTTTAAAAGAATAAACCAAAAGACAATATTTTTTTTTTGTTTACCTGTTCGGCTATAACGCCGGCGTTGGCATAAGACTCACGGCTCTTGGAGGTGATACCGGTGAGCGTGTAAGCGTATAAACCGCCAGCGAAAGCGATTCCGGGAATCACAGCCACACTCAACAAAGCTAATCTCCATGCTGACACAAACCCAACCACAAGCCCCGCCAAAAACGTTGACAAGTAATGTATGAAATTCCCAACCTGCGTTATTAAAAAAAAAACACAAACAAAAAAAAAAGAGTGAATTTTTACACTCAATAATATAATACGCGGGACCACGCGCACGTAAACTCGTGCTCGCTAACGTGCACCACAAGTACAAATGAGAAAGAAAAACAAAAGAACCACATTCTTCATCTATCTCTCTCTCTGCCTCACCCACCTGAGGCGCATGATAAATGACGGTTTGCTAACGTAAACGGGACAAAGCTTTCTGATTGAGATTGATCAGAGAAAAATAGGGACCCGCCGGTAAAAAGAAAACCCGGAAATACTAGATTTTAGATGGTCCGGAAATACACACAACATGTTCTCTCGTACGATTACGGGAACGGGCTAAATCATCAAAACGCAATAATAATAATAATAATACGTAATAGTAAAAGACAAGAAGAAGAAGATAGGTGTTACCTTCTCGCTAATGGCGTCTTGGACAAGAAGAGTATCGGTAGAGACACTGAAGACAATGTCACCAGTTCTTGCATCGGTATCAAAGAATCCAACGTCTTGTTTCAAAACAGCTTCAAGATACTTCTTCCTCAGTGCAGCTACTTGCCTTTCTCCAGAGTACATCCAACATGCAATCTCTGGATTTCCAAAAAAAACACAATAAGTATATAAATAAAATATATATTTTTATTATGGAAGAAGTGTAATAAATGCGAGAGAGATGCCGATTTGATGACGGCTTAGTCGATACGGACAAAGTAGGAGTCCATGAATCACGTGGACTCGGCTTATCCTCCCTTTTTTTTTTTCCCAAATTACAAAAATCTTTTTTAAGGGAATCTCTTAAGTTATCCTATCATATGATTTCTGTTTCTGGGTTTAATGAATGAATTGAAAAGAAAAGGTTGGAATTTTTATTCTGTTGAGAAAAATAGACAAACCTGCGTATGAAGAGAAGCAGACAACCAAACCCAAGTAGACGAAGTACAGAGCATACTGCAAAAGTTTTAAGACAGAACAGAAACAGATCAGATCTTGGATCTAATTTAAATTTAAACTAAGAAAAGAGAGAGAAGGAGGGAGATTGATGTTATTTTACTCTGGAGACTTCATGTGTCATTTGGTGTAAATCCATTTGGTTTTTGCCAAATCCATTGACCATTTCACCGAAAAGCAAGAAGAAGACAGGCATGGAGGAGCCGTGAATGATGGCGCCAAGAGAGCCAGTGATCATCAACAGGTAATCGAATTTATCAGCGAAAGAGAAGAGCTTGAAGAACGGCAAGCTCTGCTCTTTCTTCTTCTCTGCTTCTGCCGGTGGAACCGGCTTCGCATCACCCGCAGTCTCTGACATTTTTTTTGTGGATCCGAGTTTGTGGAGTGAGTTGGGAAGATGAGACTGAGTTAGGAGAGCGAGTGAGACACGAGTTGGCTCAGAGAGAAAACGAGATCATTGGTAACAATGGTGGAGAGAGAGAAAGAGAAAGAAAAAGAAAGTGTTTTTGAATGAAAAGGTTTCGAAAATAAAAAGACTGACAAATTGTTTTGTGAGTTCGAGAACTCTTTACGAGTGTCTTGTTTGGGAGTGAAGAAAATTAAACAAACAAGGCAATGGGGAGAGAGAAGAGAGAGAGAATGAGAGTGTGGAGAAGAAGGTGTGATGTGTTTATATATAGAAGAGAAGAGAGGAGAGAGAGAGAGAGAGATAGCGCAAGTGTTGAAGAAGACCAGTGGTCAAAGACTGTATAAGTACATTGAGATATGAGATTGAGAGATTCGTATGTGTATGCTCGTGGACTGGGGACGGTGATTTTGCTGTAGTTAATGCCGAGATTTAAAGTTTGCAAAGGAGAAAAATGCAAGTGTAAATAAGGCCATTTCGTATTAATTATGAGATTTTAATGAAATTATCTATTTTTGTTTATATGTTATACTTTGTAATTTCATATAGATTTAATATTCAATTAGGATAGTTTTTACTACAAAATCTAAATTTGGTGTATTTCAATTAGTGATTTTATTTTTAGTTGAAATTGTAACGATGAACAAATTTTTTTTTTACCATTTCATAAGAATTCATATCTGAATCATATAATCAAAATCTATTTTAATGGTTTTATTTACATTATATTTTAAGATTTTATATTTTTCATTCATTTGCATAAATGATAATAAATCGTATTTTTATGATTTTAATTTCTGATTTCTGGATGTGAAAATATTGATAAATTTTTAGTCAAACAACTAAATTAAAGTTACTTCTACAATTAGTAGTTTTGAAATACAAGATAGATACTTTTTTAACAAATATGCAAGTAAAACTATGGTCAAAACATGAAGATCTTATTTTTCATTTCTTTCAAAATTTGACAGAGATACTGGAAATATATTCAGATGTATAATCCAATCAAACTTTTGTAATGCGACGAATTTTTATTTTTGTCTAGTAGTTTTTTAAACAGCACCAAATTAAAAATTTATGTTCACATTTGTTTAACTCGAATTAGTGGATCTACTAATCCGTTTTTCGTTTGCCCCGCAACATACAAATTTTTTTTTTTAATGTCAAAGGAACGATGGATATATAAATTTAACAGAGCAACAAACATCGGTTAACGTACATTATTATAAGAAACTCGTAGAGAACTATGGAGATTGGAGTCAAGGAGAACTAAAATTGGGTGATGATATTTCAAACTTCCTTTAAACTAGGACACTATCATCACAAATTTCATGATGCGTCGTGCTAGTACTCTAAGGTGTATCGTACAAGATTTATTACGCATGGAAAATTGTAATCTAACCAAGCTAAAGAAAAGTACATAATGTTTTAGAGGTTATTAAGTAGCGGGGAAATGTAAACAAGACAACAAACAAATGGGAGATATAATTGATGAGAAAGGTTACTAGTTATGATCATGCAATCATATTTATCTTTTACTTAAAATCCTACCTATGCAAGACTAATACTTAGTAGTATTTGCTAGAGGCTGTAATTTCGACCTCGATTGCCGAGGAACACCGAGAATTAGCTAGCTACGCATATCTAAGCATCGACATGCGTTTTTAATAGATTTGTTATTAAAAAAATTTTACATTGACGCACATTACTTCTCGATAAGGTGTAAGAAGGGGTAAGTAAATAATCTCATTTGAGAATTAAGACTCTTAAACTATTTGTTGCATGTCGAATAGGAAATTGAGAATATGACCAAAAAACTGATAATCCGAGAAACACTTGGCAAATATATGTAAAGTCTAGTGAATGATAAATGACGTATAGAACGTTACAATCCTATTCATTTTTGTTTTCACTCTTTAGATTTTAGAAAATGGAAAACCAAAAACTAACTTTTTGAAAGAATAAATTTGTTAACAATTGAATTAAGTCTAAGAACAAGTGGTGTTTTATGATGAATTAGCAGTTTTCTATGTTTCTATTGTTTAGCTAGTTTAATGTGTCACATGGACTACTAACTTAAATTCTATCAACTATTTATAAAAAAATTCAGATATATAGTTATGTACTGACTTATATTACGTTTGTTATATTGTAGTAAATTACAATTTACAAGAAACTCTTTTAAGAGTGACGTTAAATCGAAAATTCATCTAAATGTCATTTAGCGTACCTCGGTTAAACAGATTCTTCTTAAGTTCTATTAAGTTATCAAAGATTTTCACATATACTAGCTAATATCACATTTATCATCGTCATTATATAAAGTGCTAAAATGGCCAAATTAAAAAAAAAAGTAGTAGTAAAAAGGTAAGGAAAAAAAAGAGAGGTGCTGGACGAGCAATTACAAATTTACAACCAACTAAAAGTGACTTAGACTCGGTTCTGAATGTAAGAGCAGACCATGTGAAGTGGTTGTCTTTTTGTGTTGCTTTGGTGTAGACCAATGCCACTTCACGGCTTCAACGATGTTTCGTTTATCCCATTGCAATTCTCTATTTTTATATATACATCAAAATCTAGAGATATACATGCAATCAAACTTGAAAACAATAATAATACGCATAAGAATATAGATAGAACGGTCTTGTAATAATAGTGTACGTACGACGATGTGATTTAATATTCGTCAGAACTATAGAATTGATCGCAGTCTTTATAATGTATTTATTTAGATGTTGGACATTAAAGATATCGTTTGAATTGTTTTTCAATAGCGATCTACCTATTGTCTATTAGTTCTGAGTGCTATACTAAATTTTGATACAGAGCATAAAGCAAGTGATTGAGATTGAATATTAATACTATCGATTATCGAAATGCGTAGCAATTTTCCAACCATAAGAATACTAAAATTTTCATTAGGCTACTAGCCTAATTTTATCGTGATTGTGAAAATTCGATACGAAATCTAATGTTTGGGTAAAATAATAGCCGTTAGTATATAAATTTATATTCATGAAATTCACATATATAAATACATTATAAAGTGAAAAATAATTGTCCACACATTTTTTTTGTTAAGAGGAAAATAAATAATTGTCCACACATGTGCTAACAATATTAATTGTACAATATTCAATTCTTGCATGATGAGGGTATATATGTTTGTGTATGTACGTATACGCGTATATACGTTTATGATTTAGCATGTAACGAGATAATTGTAACTAAATCTGCCATGTTAGTGGTTGGTGTGAATGCACAATCAAATTTTGATTTATGTTGTTTTGTTTTTCTCTTCATATATATATGTATGATTTGTCTTCTTTTGTTTATCTATTAATATTTTATATATAAGACCGCGACGTATTGACACACAAAAAAAAAGACCGCGATGTTAAATAATACATAAAATAGGTTAAAATGTTTTAGGTGAAACTGTTATTTATATGTGAGGTAAAATGCTTTACCAAAAAATCAAGAAACCGTGCAAAACCAACAAACATCTCTAACTATTTTACTGATGTAAAAAAAGAGAGTTAAATTTTGATTCTCTTGTGACAACTTCAGAAACTGCTTTATATTTTGCGTTCTGATTACCTACATATATATTATAAATATTGTGGAACTTTCAAATGATCGCCAATGTTAACTTACTGTGTTGATAAACCTTTATATGTAAACATGGGTATATTTAGGACGTTTCGGACCTGTCTATGTGAGTTGTCTATTACGATCCATGTAATATATTCTTCTCGGTCATCTGTCACTTTCTCCAATGGTTTGTTCCGATCAATTTGTTATTTGGTCGCTTTTCGGTATGAACTTCAAAACTGATAAGTATATGGACGTAAATGAATGAATAGGCGTTTATTTGGTGTGTATACAAATTTTAATTTACATGGTGGATGTATCAAATAATAATTCGGTCGTTGAGAAAGTAAGTTGGAAAATTTCCATGCAAGGCGAACTGTCTTTTAATGGGCCTTGAAGTGGCTAGATGCGCTAATTGACAGCCCAGTGTAGACACACAAAGCTCGGCTGAAGAGTCTAGAGTAAATTGTATTACGCCAGTACCGAAAAATGCAAAATAATACGTATCTCACTCTATTGCCATTTCACCTAGTAAATTTAACAAAAAGTCAAAACCTAGAAGTATTTTATGACCCAACATACTAGAAAAGGAAACTCGAAAATTAATAATTTATGTTCTTTTCAGGATTTATGATTTCACAAATTACAAAATTCAATTGTGATTTTGATTTATAGTATGACATGAGTATGATTCAAAAACAAACTTCAAGTCTGAAATTCGCAGTTTGAAAGTCAGTAACTCGGTTTCTGTTATGATGATTGCCGAAACCTCGTTCTGTGATGTTAAGAGCTCCATTTTGTTTCTAATATACGTATGGGTGGCCTATATAGGCTAAAAACATCACCACATTCTCTGATTTCATTCTTAATCAAACATAGACGATAAAACCATCATTTCAATCTTAAAGTATATGGTAATAAAATTAAAAAGTATATGATAATAAGGATTCATTGTTGAATTAAATTTCAACAATTAAAAGATCGATATGGGTCATTTGTAGTAATAGTTAAATGACAAAAATAAAAAATTTGAATTTAAATATTTATTTTTCTGTTTTTAAAAAATCAAATTATTGTTACAGAATTCTACAGCTTATTAATTTTGAAAACACCATTCTTACTCGGAAGTATTATATATGGGGTACATAATATTATTTCATGTGCTAAACATTGATAATTACTTTGTTAATGTCTATTTTCATGTGCCTCTGGGTATCACTTTCTTACTTTCTTCCTTAATTTTCTTCATTATGAATCTCTTTTGTTTCGTTCAAATATCTTTACTATGAATAAATATCAAAACAAAAAGTAGTCGAAGCTCCTAAATAGTGAAAATGGGAAAATAGAAAATACCGATACTGATAGGCCAAGTGGCCAACGACAATAGATAAAGGATAAATAAATGGATAAATAGTAAAATAGGTGGGTTTGGTTGTTTCTGCGCCCCTTTTCTCGTGCAAAGCATCTCATTTATGTTATATTGTCATATAAGTATTCCTGTAATTATTGTTTAACATAAGATTCAAGATTGGGTTGTGGCCAAAATCGGGGCATGTGGTGTGTTGAAAAAGTTGTGGTCTACGGTTTACAATTACTATGATTCCTCCTTTTCTAGTTTGATCCATTGATGGAATGTTTTTTAAATGCTTTTATAAACTTATTTTCCAACATGATGAAGGTATCGTGGTATATTTAACGAAGTGCCTTTTATTCTTTTTGAAGAAGCATCGATGTTTGGTAGGGGACACGATATACAATAACAACAAACACCCCTCAAACAAGTTTCACTAATTTTTTAAATGTTGATTGTCATTAGATATTTACATTGTTCCTAAAGGTTGATTGGTTGGTCTGAGTATTAATTGACATAAACAGAGATCATGTTAAGCATATTATGTTTTGTTTTGTAAATTTTTTGTGTGCACATATTTCGTTATAGTGATCACATATGCTTATGGCGAAATAATTCTAAAACTCGCGTGCAGAAGAATTTCTAAGAATGCATTTAACACGTAGTCACGTAGACCCATTTTTTACTAAAAGGGAATTTATATCAAGAGACATAGGTCATGTATCATATCTATAGACTATAGTTAACCTAATGGATTCTTTTTCTTGTTTGCCGAACCTAACGAACTTTTTTGGTTAAAAAAAAACGAAAGAAAGTAAAGAAGGTATCAGCTGGTTTGATGACCTTTGCGGGATTTCTCTCTTTATCATAGGCACAACTTTATTAGTTGTTAAAGGTACTTAAAACTCAGCAAAAGAAACTACTATATACAGTACATATAGTTATAGATACATCATACACCTATCTAGAGATTGATAATTACCACATTCCATAAATAAAACTGATTATAATGGAAGAGAGTTCTTGAATTATTAGATAAGTTGATTCAACCAACTCATAAAACATGTTTGGGAATTATTATTGTTTCCCTTTAAATGGGTTTGTAGGGTCCAACATTAAACACTTTTCCTTCGATACAATTATAATTAATTAGCTTGTCTTGGTGCCATTGTCACCTTTGAATCACACTCTTTATAACATCCCATTTAAAAAAAAAAATCAATGTAATAATCTTTCATTATGCAGAAAAAATATCTTATCTTATGCTGTATTTTATTGGACACCTTCCGTGGTATTAGGACCGACGACCCTAATTTTTTCCTTAACTAGAGATATGCACTTCAATTAAAATTAAATATGCGAGATAAGATACGTCATGGATCAATATGTAACATGGTAATGTGCTAATTCTACTTTCTTAGTTGATAAACAATCGAAAGTTAATGTTTTATGAAACGTAATTTTTAGTTACTTTTAACTCATTTTTCCTCAATCTGATAATTAAGATGAACCATTGCCATTTTCAGAAATGCCATACAACCATTGCCATCTATTAATTTTGTATTCTTCTTTTTTTGGCGTCGATCGGGTATAAAGACATATTGACTAATGATGATCAAAGATAATACCAAACTTGAAGTCTTCGTCGTCGTCCTTGTCATGCAACATTGAAATGCTATAGTTAGATAGGCATAATTCATATAAATAAATTTCGTACACTATGTAAATTTGTTTATTTTATGCTGAAAATAGAGTATTCACTGAGTCGATGGTAACGTGAATCTAACATAATGAGAATAATTCTCAAAATTCAACTAGGTGATCAGTACAACAAATCTATGGATAAACAATGTATGAACTGGAGATAAGTAGCATTAAATTGTTTTTGTCCACAAAATTCTCTTTTCATTTTGCTACAACTTTTTTTTATAATAGTTTCGCTACAACTTTATTAAACGGGATTTGATTTTTTAACGCTTGATCGCATAAGTCCCATTTTCGATCGCTTGTTATGAAACCTTTTTTCTTAGAGCAAACTTTCCTTATAAATCAAAAGAATCGTTAGTGATATATATAACTAATCATCTATTTTGAAAAAGAAAATTGATGTTTTTTCTTTTTCAGCTTTTGCTTTAGAAACACTATACTTAAGTCATAAGTGTATCTGTTTTAGTTTAAGAAGAAAAAGATGTGATTTGGAGGGAAAAAAACGGAAATGATGATATACCCAAGCTAAAAGTATAAAATGATACAATGCACAAGAAAGAGAGAAGGCCTTTAGAACATGCATTCCCTTTAATTTGCTATTATCACTAATGTTTTATCACGACCCTTTACACTGAATCTCCTCATTTTTTTCCTCATTGTCATTGCCGTAAAGTTAACATACACCCAAATCTCTTTTCAGAATAAATCAAATAGATCTTTCCGCATTACGAGCCAAAAAATAATAGTATATATATAAATATATATATCTTTCCGCCAATGTGTTAGTATAGTACATATATATAAGATTAGTAGACAGAAGGCGTTAGTAAGAACAACGTTGACCAATATTCCAATGGCTTTGTGGCAAAAACGCTTAATACACTTCAGAGTTATGGATTTTTATGGGTTCGAATTGTCAATCTCGAGATTGAATCGTTTGTTAACAATAACAGAAGTCAGAAGGTATCCCAAAAAGAAGAAGCGATTGTACTTTTGCAAGCATGTGATTACAGGCCCAATACACATTGTTCAAAACTCAGGCCCAAATCTGATTTCTTTTTCTGCTAATCCACATATGAAATTTTCTAGTGCAAGAACATACAGAGCATGCAAAACTAAACTAATCAGTGCAAGAACATACAGAGCATGCGAACATGTCAAAAAGTACACTAACGCATATATAGCTTTTATGGATTTGAAGAAAGCTGTCAGTATTATCTCAGACCAAATTATATCGTAGGCATAAACCAAACAAAGGAAGTATTTAAGACCAAACCCAAATAGAGAAGTTTGTTAGACCAAAACAGAACTCTATACTTATAGCTAGTTAATAAACAGTCCAATACCTCTGCCTAAACATAAACAGAATATTATAAAGCTCACAGTTTCGGTGGTAAAAGCTAACATTGAGCAATGACCATTGCTCAGAGGAAGCGAGACAAAGTAAGAAGAGAGGATATATTATTAAGCCTACACATTATGCTGCTTCAGAATATAAAACTCTAAGAGCAAACCGAACAGGCCCAAACTCTAAGGGGCCAAGGGCCTAAGGAAACAATAAAGCAAAATGTCTTTGGGCCTATTTTTCTATTGTCTTTTCAAATATTAATATTTATTTATATGTGACTGTTCGTCTCTAATACTTGATTCGAGGTTTTTCGTCCTAAAACCTCTCTGTCTTTCGATTTTGTCTCTCAAAATTAAACTTGTTCTTAGTACGGAGCTGCCATTGAAGGACCTCCATCCACAGCTCGTTTGATCCTCTCCTACAAAGGGTACAACTAATTTCTAAATTTTATTTTGGTTTTAAAAAGAAAGTTTAAAGTTTTTTCCTTTTTACACTGAAAAATGTCTGCGAAAATCTAAGGCACGTTTAGAAATTGCATTTGGAATTATCTACAAATTGCTTGGATGCAGACGCTTCTTATGGTTTCTCATATTAATGATGACCCTACAGTCGCTGAGCTTAGGGAACAGAAAGCTGTATCTTATTTTGGTTGTGTATTTTAGCCATCTGATGAAGCAGCTGAAGTATTACAAGATTACTCGAAGATGATCTCATCGGGTCAAAACTCGCCACAGATGTCCAGAAGTGTTTCTCCACTGCCATGGAAGGTCCTACTCAAGTAAAGAAATTCACTACCTTTTTGAGCATTGGAAAGAGTATTTCCTAAATCTCTCGAGATGGGTCTTCAACACCGTAGATTACACATCGCCATTAAAGGGGAGGTAGTGATCTAGTGAGACTGGTTTTCGACAAGGAAATCAATAATCTCCATTAAGAAAAGCTTCTGATCTTGCAGTATTGCTGCCACCATCTACAGACGCTAGCAAACAGAGACTTGCCCCCGAGCACAAGTACACGTTTTGAGGAGTAAATTCCACAACAAGCTGCTCTCTTTCGCTAAAGTCCATGTTGGGAAACAAAGAGAGAGCTGGGTAGGTGGTGTAGGGAACCACAATGATGTGTTTTTACCACTCTATGGTAATCTCTTCGGTCTGTACGTCTCTTCTCCAACTGCATTTTCAGATTCTCAACTGATAGCAATGACATGAAAACTCTGTTTGTTTGATGATATGGCTGAACTCGGGGAAGTCTTGAAACCGTTTCTGAGGAATCCTCTGGTGTCTAACATGTTCCGAGTAGTTGTCAGATTACTTGAGAAGTCGGTGGATGATTCTATCTACTGTTCTTGCTGGAGATATTTGGGAAGGTTTTGATCCACATTTCTCAGGTAGATGAGATAGTGCATGTTTTAGTCACTCTCTCTCACTCTTTGTGTTGGTGTTGTAACAAAAGTTTTGGGGTGGTGGTATATAAAACACTTTCGGAAACGTTGAAAATCCCTGAAACGCAAACGCTTGATCACGCGTTTTGAAAATGTACATTTTTGCTATTTACGAGGTTATATGCCACTACGCCAGTATGCCACAATGACTCAAAACCAAAAGAGTACGAACTTGGAAAATATTTCAAAATTGTAATTTCTTCATTGGTTGATTTGGCCTCTGCAGAGAAAAAGTAAAAAAAAAAATATTATATTACCAGTTTTGCCCTTGGGCTCTAAAGGAGCAATAAATGACCCATCATGGTATGAACGGAGGGTAATAGCGTCATAATAAATACAGTACACACACTACACACTACGCTTTTGGTACTATCCACTGCTACATCCACGTCACGGCTATAAATGAAGCAACAATCACCATTTTTTCCCTCTTCCGTTTCCTCTTCCCTTTTCTCTCTGTCATCACAACAAATATCAGTTCGTCGGAATCATGCTCCTCTTCTCCTCTCCTCCGATCAATAATCGTTGACCGAAACTAACAGCTTCTTCCAAAGTCGCTCAAGAACTTTTTTTACTTGATTTTGTACTTTCATCTGAGGAATTTGGCCTACTCCGTTTGAAGATTTCTTAAGAGAGAGAGAGAGGAAGCTAGGGTTCCGTGATGGCACTGGTGCGATAATCTCAAACTTGGACTGTGTTTGATGTTATCGTTTCTACTTGTAGCGTTTAACCTTCTTGATTTCACTCATTTGCAGGCATCTCTGAGTATCGATTTTACAGAGATCTTTGACACGTGTAAGGGAAGTCCTCAGAGACTTTACTCCGCCGGAGAAGAAGCATTGAACTGTGCGTTGATAGATTCCATCTTGCGAGACGATAAATCTGAGTTCGTTTCCTACGCGAAACGCATCTTCGTTGGTGATGACTTGGAGTTCGAGAGAGTCGAGGCTTTGAAGCTTCTCAGCGCTTGCTGCGTTTACGACTCTCTCAACTGCGCTTTGTCCATCTTTAACGGCGATATCGGATCGGTTCCTTATATCAACGATGTGGCTTCCGATACGGGACTCTCGCCTCTCCACACGGCTGCTGAAGCTAACTCGCTACGCTGTGTCGAGATGCTGCTTAAACGACGAGCTCGTACGGATATCAGAACTAAAGACCAACGCGCTTTGCTCCCTTTGGAACTATCTCTCTGCAACGGCAGGTGAAGAGTCATCATTCACTTAGGGAATAAAGCGTTTGTCTATATATATATCAGTCAATCAATGTCATTATTTAATATCTTTCCATGTTTTGCAGTGTGGATGTGACCTGGAACCCAAGTGGTGACTCTAATGCAGACTTGATCCTTCTGCTTAGTCACAAGGTTAAACACTAGTTCCCTTCACGCCTAATTTGGTTGCTTGGAGAAAGAAATCTAGAGACTTTGCAAGATTGTTATGTAAAATTTGGACATTCTTTTATATATATAGGACTTGAGGGTGGTGAGACTACTTGCTGAGAAAACAAAGGAAGTCCACGTTGTGGCGCATGCATATGCCAGGGCTGGTGCAATAGTTCATCTGACTGCATTGTTGATTGTAGCAATCGACAAGATTAAAGAGGCAACTGTAGCAGTACAGGATGATGATGGTTCTGTGTTGACAAAGCCGAAAACAACGATCTATGAGTCTGTTATTCAAGAAGCGCTGCACGGTAACAGCGAGAAAAGAATGCTTTATCTTCGGGCGATTGGGCTCCTTCAGCTCTTTGGTGCTGCAGTTTTTAGTGAATCTGTGGATAAGCAAAACTCACTGCTTTTCTCCGTTGTACAGGTGAGACTTTGTTACTTCGTCAGCATTTTTATGTGAGTCGGACATGCGAATTATTGAGGGTTATATTCTAATCTACCATCGTTAATTATGTAGGCAGGAGATGAAGCTGTTCTTGAACTGCTTATAAACACCAACATAGATGTTAACGAAACAGATGCAGAAGGGAATACTGTTCTTCAGTGCAGCCTGAAGGGATCATCTGTGCCACATAAGCAACAAACCAGGTATGAGTACTCTCTCCCTTTTACAATAAGGTTGCATCTTGATTACTTCCCAACTTTGAGAATAGTAGTACATCTTTGTATCCAGAATCATGAACCTACTTATTGGACACGGTGCCCGAATCACCCAAAGGAACAAGTTGGGTTTATCTACTGTCCACTTTGCTGCTGCAAGTGGCAATTTATCTGCACTTCAGGTTTAATTTCTTAGTTCTTTTTTCTTGTGTTTCTCATCCTAATTAAGCTGAATCAAAATTGTGACAATTCCGATAATTTTGACCCAGATTCTACTGGCGGCCTACCCTGACTTGGTCAACGCCAAGACAGTAATCAAAGAGACGCCACTATTCTTTGCAGTGAAAAATAACCGTCTTGACTGTGTTGAGTTGCTTCTTAAATGTGGAGCAAGCACAGAAATTCATAATCTACGGTGAGAGGCAATACACAATCCGATTGTTTTACCAAAATCGTCGTTACCGAATTTTCTTGTGATCACCTTAATCTGATTGTCTACATCTTTCTTACATCTTCTTGTGCAGAAAACAGAGACCAATAGAGCTGACACAATCACAAGATATACGATTCCTCCTTAAACCAACAAATATCACTTGCTGTAAGTAATTGTTCTTCTGTATGGACAAAACCATAAGAGAAAACAACCTTACAAGCATTGTGCTTTTCTTCTCACATAAACAACGTGACATGCAGTTAGCAAAGAAACAGAACTTGCGCAGTTGCATAGTGCAATTCCAGTAAAAGGAGATGATGAAGAACCCTATTCCGTATGGCTCAAAAAGTTCGTAAACTGGCTTCCTCGGCATCTCCGAAATGTATCAGACAGCTGGAGAGAGAATGGCTATCCCCTCTCATCACTCAAAGCCGATTTCCGTATTGTTTTTGGCATGGAACTCAATCACGCCTCTCTTGGTTTCCCCAAGCTGATCGACTTCATCAAATATTTCACAGAACTCTGCCATGTTAAATGCGTCCCCGTGGGTAGATCTGGAGCCGCAACCCACTGGGTGATGTTGCCCTCCAAGTGTTATCAGCTCAAAGGAAGACCTTCAGAGCCACTCATCATCGAAGCCAATGACTCTCTCTCTCCCGACAAACTGAAAGCCTCATCAACTCAAGCTCTCAAATCCACACAACAAGCATATGACTCTAAAAACTTGAGGGCCATTCTCTACAATGACTCTCTCTCTCCTAACAAACCGAAAGTCTCATCAACCCCAGATCTTAGTGGCAGCTTAATACAACCAGCGCATGACTCTAAAACCTTGAAGCCAGAACTAGAACCTCAACTTCCTTTGTCCGCATCTTACAACAACGATCATCAACTGAAACATCCGCTTTTAGAGACAGCTTCAATAAACAAGCACACACTACAAGCACGTGTATCTAAAACTTTGAAGCCAGAACTTCCCTTGGATGCTTCTTACAGCTATCAACATCAACTAAAACATCCGGTTCTTGAGGCACTTGCAAGGATCAGAAACAGCAAATCCGTATTCTTTCTCCGTGAGTTCGACTTTTATCAAGTAAAGCGATCTCACTCTCTGCTCTTTTTGACAGTTTTGATATATTGAATTCTGTCATTATTTCTTCACATGAGGGGGAACATATCTGCAGAGCTATGAGACATGTTTAAAGGAAGGAATGTGTTTTTGGTGCAACAAGAACATGCTTCTATGGGCAAACTTGCCATGTCGACACAAACTCTGGTGTAGTTCTTGTAAACAAAAGGCTACTCAATCTGCAGGCGGGAACCTTGAGGACCACCATAGGTGTGTGGTCTGTGACGCTAAAGTCGAACGTTTCATCTTGTCTCCACTGTTTGGTGATCATCATAGGCTTTCAAGTGGTCTCCCTAACGACGCTGAATTAGCCACTTCGTTCCTTGAATTTCTGAGTATAAGAAAGTAGTGTATTTTTCTTTCTCTTATTCACTTACAGCATCTAAAAAACGTCTTCCAGAAAAAAGTCTAACTAACGTTTTTGTTGTGTTACCTTACTGCAGCTCCATGAGGAAGTAAGAGACCATTCATTGCTCTAATACATCATGGGACATAGGAGAAAGAGAGAAACTTACCAGTAAATCCTGTGTGGTAAGTGGATTTGACTATATTACCTTTTGCTTAGGAAATGAAACAAAAAGAAATACAATGATAAACAGATGAAAGCTCTTCTTCTTAACAACATAGAAAGTACATCTATAGAGCATTTCTGATCTCTCTCTCTCTCTCTCTCTCTCTCTCATGATCTCATCCAAATTCCAACTAACTAATAACGAACTCCTAACCGAGTGTAAATATTAATAATCCCCTCGTTGAGAAGTAAACCTGTTTTTGCTTCCAAGTTGCTTTGATGTATATTTTTGTATCTAAGACCCTAGGAACAATTTTGTTGATCTTTAGGACGAGATATTAGAAGGAATACTAGAGGCAAGCCACCCTCAACATTATTATTTCTTTCACAATCTCTTACTTCAAGTCCCTGCATCAAAGTAGTACTAGTAGCTAATTGTCTGCCTGTTCTGATTGCAAGTTGGCAACCCTTTCTCACAGATCAAACAGTTCTGTTTATTTTAATGATTTTCCAAAGCCAGTTATTTACTTCGTCGGACCATCAAATGCATTATTAGTCGTCAAATTTCAACAAGTCAAGGATGTTTTGAGTTGGTCCACGGCGCCATTTTTTCAGATATTATTCTGTTTCTGAGCCTATTGACAAGCATATCGGGACGATTATAATCATAAACCAGTGAACACAAACGGAGGCAATTCCGGGAAGCAAAATCTGGATTGAGAGCAAAACCTGAACTCAAAAAACATTAAAAAAAAAAACAAAATCTGGAACAAACTCAAGTATATCGATCTCCCCTACAAAACAAATTCGTCCCCATCACTCTTGTAATGTACTGCAAAAACTCCACAAAGAGTTCCTCTAATTCTTTGGCGCAGTCTTCTCCTTCGTCTTTTGAAGCTTCAGAACCTTCTTCACGATCTTCTGCTCTTCCACCAAGAAGGCCCTCACGATCCTGGAGCAGAGATTGGTGCGAAGGATAAGTTGCAAAGCGCTCTTCAAAAAGAGCATCTAAGAACTTCATCTTACTAAAATTTGCTTACCTCTCCCTAACAGCTACTCCAGATAGAGCACCACCATAAGCACGGTTCACTGTCCTCCGGTTCCTTGACAACCTCGATCTTTTGTACTCAGTGGGTCTCAGATGCGGAATCTGCAAAAACAAACATTGAAAGGAAGACTAAGAAAATTATGCTAGTAATGCAAGAAGGAAGCTCAGGTGAAATTTTAGTTATTCTTCAATCAGAAAACATGGACCGGATTCATGTAGCTACCAACTCATCATAGACCAGGTACTATTCAAAAGCGAGTTCTACTTCTAGCTTTGACCCGATAACGAGTGAATGACATTCTGAACTTTAACCGACCTTAGACAAAACACAAGAGAAAGTCTAATGATACTTATGACTTATCTATACTAAATGGGTATGAAGTCTAATCTATACTAAATAATTACCATGTAAAACCAACCTTCTACAAATCAAATGCCAAAAACATATGAAAATTATCATTTTACCAAGCTTACAGAAACCCTTTCACTTCTGCAACAAACAAATTCTCGAATTGAACCCCCTAAACTAAAGTTTCTAAATTCCAGGTCTACGTTTTGATCTGATTTCCAGCTTTTTGTCTCAATGCCAAAAAGAATTTGTCACAGATGTCAAAACTGAGATACACTCTTCACTACAAGACTGCATTTTTAGTAAGATGACTGAATCTACGATGAGTTCATCTACAGACAGACAAACCACTTTCACTCTTGAAACCAGCAAATTCTAAAAATTAACCCCTAAAATCTCTAAATTCCGGGACTACATTTTGGTTTATAGTTACAGATTTTGTCTGAAAGCCAAAAACCAAGACTGAATTTTTATAACACAAACGGAAACACTAAAGTTAAGATGAGAAAGGAGCTAACACACATCAAAGAAACAATGAAAGACATAGAACCAGATCATCTAAAATGAGACTGAAGAGAGATTAAACTGAGAAGAAAGAAGCTGACCCCTTGGATTCTCTGACCAGTGACAGGGCATTTGGGTCCACTAGCTCTCTTCTTCGTCGTCTGGTAAGTCAATTTCCCACCTTCACGCATCAAAAATTATTAGATCCCCAGATTACTACAGCATCACACATATTAGATCGCAGTTCTACGTTACCAGGTGTTTTGACGATGCGGTGTTGGTTGGATTTGGTGGCGTACGAGTGGCGTGACCGGTAAACAAGGCGTTGAACCATTTTTCGTGGAGCTCTGTGAGTCGAAGTGTTCGAAAACAAGGGGGAGGAGCGGCGCGAGCTTTGATTGGAGTTTATATATGTCTGATTTCTATTCAGCCCTAGATCCAAGGGATGTGATGAACTTACAATTTGACGGATCAGATTAATTGCTATTTTTTTTCCTCATCCTTTTTCTTTGCTTTTTTGCAATGTTTTTAAAACCCCGGGAAAAAATTTGGATCATGGATCAATTTGGTTCAACCGGATTCAACTGAATTTGATAATATTTTATAAATAATAAGTATAACTATGTCTTCTGTTTTAAAAATTTATAATGTGAGTTAGAGAGAAAGTTAGAAGTAGAAGGGGAATGAAAGTCAATTACGACTATAAATTATTCGTTTAACAAACCCTAATAATGTTACTAATAATAATTTAGTTGCTTTTTTTTTACATTTTTTTTGAATCCGGTTTTAATCCGGTCCGTTGGTTCACCAATTTTTGGGTTTTTGGCGAGTCGATATGGTTTTTTAGCCGGTTCAACTTTCTTGAGTTTTGATATTAACCCAACCCGGATATGTGTCCGGTCTGTGGGTTAAACATGGTCCGACCGCCGGTCCGGTCCGGATTTGAAAACACTGCTTTTTTGTATATTTGAAATTGGACGTAGCAAAACTTTTATTTTTCTAATTTATTAAACAAAAAAATAGATATATACAGAAGGTTAAAAAAAAACAGATCATTTTCAATTTGGGTAAAAGCCTGGTAAAAAATAGCAGTGTTATGTTTTTGATCTCACTTTAAACCGTGGGACATCATGTTGATGTATCGTGTATGTGGTTTAGACTTCATACCCACACTAAAAGAGGCCTAGATGGGTATACTTCAGAGAAATGATGAGGTACTAATTACTTCTAAATACTTTCCTTGGTATTTGGTAAGACGTAAATGATTAGGGAAAAATATCGAAGGATTCATAATCATGTGTTTAAGAATTTATTTCCTTTTAAATGTACTCATGGTTTGGAAGCAAAACTTGATAAAAAATAAATTTCGTATTTTTTCTTACGTCCAATCTGAATTAATGTAAGTGCCCAATGTCACCCATCAATGTCCATTCAAATGATGAATGTGTAAAGAGAAACGAAATATAGATGATCTCTACTTTCATCTCATTCTCCTACATCATGATTCATGAGTGATGTCCTCCATTCAGGAGTCCTAACGCATATGGACATGCGATTTTTCAAAGCAAACTATGTGATATATAATAGAGAACTGAAATACCCATTGAGAATATCTCTTGAGAAAACCAAACAATTTGACCCCAATAAAACAACTTTGCTCTACAGATACGGATTTACTTTTACAGTCCTAAATATAGAAAAATACCTCTGAAAATATAGTTCTCATGCTTCAGACAAATCATGTGTTGAACTTAATCAAAATTACTTTTTTCTCGAGTTTTACATGTTTTTGAGTTTAGATTATTGTGTGTTGTATCTTTAATTATTATGATTTTTTGTTTAAACTTGTGAAGAATCGTAAATCAAACCCCATACATTTACTGTGTTGCGTCAAAGTACTGGTTAAATTGTACGGATGAGTTCGTTAGTTTACATTTTGAGCTGGTTTAGTAATCAAAGGGAAAAAACTATGGAATTGGAAAGAAAGGGTTTCAATATGGTTTAACTTAGGCATTGGTTTTTGTCTAAAAGTGTATTCGTTATCTATGGTTTTAATCGATTCAAGTTTCCAGAGATATTGAGAGAGAAAACATTCAAACGCATATCTAAAATATATATATTTTTTTTAAAATGAACACTTTCGATTTAAATTCCAATTTCTTTTGTTAGTGTTCCAGTATACTTTGTCCGTTTTTCCTTCGTGCAAATCCATCTACTGCCTAGACCCAATACAAAATGATTATAATAAATTTTGCAAGAGCAACGTGGTTTATACGGCCTATATCTTATAATGTTTATTAGTAATTCAAAGAATTCTATGAATATCAATATTTCCTACTGTAAGTTTCTTTTTTTTTTCCTCAAACTTATTTTTTATGTGTATTCGATATCGAGAAGAAAACAAACGATTACTCAGATTGCAATATCCTATTGATAAGTGTTTCTTTCTCATTGTCCAAGAGGATGAGTGTTATTTATTTTGTGGATCTAAACTTTTCCTACAGTGAAATTTTCAATTGAATTATGGATTCTTGGTGTACCATTTCGATTATTTAAAACATTAGATAGACAAAAAGTTGGCTTCTATTTATTTGCCAACGGCTAGTCTTAAAACGGCCGAATATCTGAGAAGTTGACTTCAAAAGTTAGTTAATGGGACCCATATTATAAAATGAGGCCCGTTATTCAATCAGGAGGCCCAAATATTCAATAGCCTTAATACACGATTTAACAACCTAATAACCAAACCAAACAGGCCGGTCAAGTTTGGTTTATCATTTCGGTTTGGTTAAAGAAAAACCATACCGATCGCATGCACTGTCACTTGCTTATAATAAATATGGACTGAACTCTGCATTTGTTCTTATGTATCAACTGCATGTGCGCTTGCAGTGCTTTTATTTCTCTTCATTGACAAAATAATATTTTAGGTTTCTCTTCTTTTTTTTCTGTATTGACAAAATTAATTAATACCTAATATTTATTTTAATAATGCTAATGAATTTTTCTCTTATTTTTTCCTTGATTCTTTATCTAGTAATATTAAAGATAGGTGCATATATACGCTGGAAAATGTGCTTGGCCCGTCCCTACATCACAAGCACCATCCATACATCACACATGCATTCCATGTTATTAAGTCGTCATTTAATAATAGCAAATCATATATATGTATTTATAAGAATTTTAGGCCTATGATATTCCACCTCCGTACTTATTACTATGATTCATCCCTACAATTTAATGCGTTATGTAAAATATATCATGTTGTAGAATACCAAATCTACAATATATCATATTATAAAGTACATATCCCTTATTTTCTGTGGCCGTAGAAATTTCGTATTACTTTAAAAGAAAGGTGGATTAATAATTTTCTTAAGACCATTTCCATACTCATTATATTTCTTACTCCAAATTGTAACTAGAATAAATTTATTTTTATTATACTCTGTTACCAATTGTAAAATATTATAAAGATGATGTTACTTCTAATATAGAGTAAAAAGTAGGATTATTTCTTTTTTGTTTATTATTCTCTTTTTGAGTAAAAGATATAATAACTTTGAAGTAAAATTGAACTCCATACTAAAGTTACTCTATTTTGAAAAAAAAAGGTTTACATTAGAAATGTCTTAATATATTATGTATAATCTAAATGATAAGTCACCGAAATAATGAAACTGTAGAACAAAAAAAAAGGAAATTAGATATAAGCAAAAGACATAGTCTTACAAATATGTCTAATGTTTAAATTAGATGTAAGCAAAGAAAAACATAATTTTACAAATATGTTTAATGTAAGCAAAAACTCTTTTCCATTTACGTCTTTGAGTTGATAACGCAACTATGCCATTTCAATCCAAATGATTGATTAACAGCCTGTTAACTCAATCTTATAATCATACATAATCGGTAAGCTTTCGACAAAATGAAATTTCACGCTTGTACAAGTTATATATAAGAAAAAAGCTACCTGCATAAATAAATAGATGTAGCACAACATTGACAAAAGAGAAGAAATTAAAGGAGTCCCGTGTCTCTTTCTTCTTCCTTTTCTTCCGGCCTCGTGAAAATCAAATTGATATCATCTTTTTAATTATTTGTTGATATATATACACACATACGCATGTACACATAAATAGATATGGTTGTATGACTTGTGTCTATCAAATCGACAATCCTCATTATCTTGTGCCAAATTCTCATACAAATATCTCTTAATCTCCTTTTACCACCTACGATAACGACATTTTGTAACGTACGATTAATTTCATCTAAAACTATACCAAAATTCCAGATATGGTCCATCAATACTAATCGCGAACCATATCCGAATAAAACATACCAAAACATATACTGATGTATATTTTATGCATATATAAACGCATATATAAACGTTATATATGTACAGAGAAGTTCCTAACATCATGAATGACGTAGACCATAATGTAATTTGACAAACGCCAGAGACCCACTGGTTCAATCCGAAACAGCATTCTTTTCCGTTTTTCTATTTTCTCGAAAAAAATAATTCGTTTTCGTGGAATACCGAAACAGCAAATCATGACGCAGAGAAAATCTCGTTCGTCAAAAGACCCTTTCATCAATATCTATTATTAACAAAGCCTATGCATTACACATAAATGCAATAGACACTATTCAATTCTTAAAATTATCATGATCAATAAATCAAGAGCTAGAGAGGGAGATATCATATCATACATCATTATCATATTATCATGCATGTCGCCATTATTCTTAATTGTTAAATAACACAACCTAATTAATAATATTTCTTTTATATTAGGGTTTTGAAAGGAGCAAGCCCACATTGAATGCCACGCGGTTTTGTGTGGAGGGTAGAGACTTTTCCTTTTGCCACACAGCTGACTTTGGAGGCTTTACCTCCACTTTTGCAGTTAATGCTTTACACATTTTTGTATTATTTTTATTTTTATTTATTAAATACTCTGTTTTGAGAGACCCAAGAGTCCAAGACCAAGAGGGGTCAGCAATTTTCTCTTTCTATTTTTATATATATAGAAGAAGAAGGTGGACATAGACCTTTGTCGCCAAGCTTAACCATTAGATCCATCCAAAGCTAAGAGTACTAATTAGTGAGCTTAAGGGTACTGTGACTCGTCAACAACTAAAGTTATTCCAATTTTCTTCTATTTTCTTGGCAAAGAGTTGCAGTGGGAAATTAAAAGAGGCAAAAAGAGAAAAGGGAGTGATTTTTTAATTGATTGACTAGTTAAGAGAGAGATCAAGATAATGGTGAGGCCTCCTTGTTGTGACAAAGGAGGAGTGAAGAAAGGGCCATGGACTCCTGAAGAAGATATCATTTTAGTTACTTACATCCAAGAACATGGTCCTGGTAATTGGAGAGCCGTTCCCACCAATACAGGTATGTCTAGTCTTCATTCTTCATATATATGTATATAATCTCTCAAGATTTATATACAGTAGTACTAGGGTTATGAGAGTGAGACATAAATAAGGAAACAAAATGGGTATACAGTGTTCTCCAAATGGGTTTGGTTCTGGAATAAGCGTAATTAAAACCATATTTTGAGATTGACTATCTATGTTTTATTTAATGACCTTAATTAGGATCAAATCTAATGCATGAGATCTTGTTTTTTGTTCTTTTTATATAAAGCTTAAGTCTTTACTCATCGGTTTTTAATGTTTCTTTACCTTTATCGTCATTTATTCATGTACAATTCATCAGGGTTGCTTAGATGCAGTAAGAGTTGTAGACTTAGATGGACAAACTATTTAAGGCCAGGAATCAAAAGAGGCAACTTCACAGAACATGAAGAAAAGATGATTGTCCATCTCCAAGCCCTCTTAGGCAATAGGTAAGTATAATTAATCACCCGTTAATTAAAAGATGATTTCCCTAATTTTTTCCCTCAAAAGTTTTAAAATTAGAAGGAAAACAAAATAATAGAGAGCATTTAATATTTGGTGTAGATGGGCTGCAATTGCGTCATATCTTCCACAAAGGACAGACAATGACATTAAGAATTATTGGAACACTCATTTGAAGAAGAAACTCAACAAAGCTAATCAAGATTCTCATCAAGAACTTGATCAATCAAGAGACCGTTCCTCGCTCTCTTCTTCCCCATCGTCTTCTTCTGCCAATTCCAACTCGAACATCTCAAGAGGCCAATGGGAAAGAAGGCTTCAAACTGATATTCACTTGGCGAAGAAGGCTCTCTCTGAGGCTTTGTCCCCTGCCGTCGCACCGATCATTACCTCTACACTGGCCACTACGGCAACAACATCTTCGTCTGCTGAATCAAGACGTTCTACTTCCTCGGCTTGCGCGTTTCTTAGGACGCAAGAAACATCTACCACTTATGCCTCAAGCACTGAGAATATAGCGAAATTGCTCAAAGGTTGGGTGAAGAACTCGCCAAAGACTCAGAACTCCGCGGATCAAATGGTTTCTCCAGATTCTGAGACAAAAGATGTGATCAAGTCTGACGTCGAGAAGGACTGTGCAGGGGCATTTCAGACATTTTCGGGTTTCGATCACTTGAAAGATTGTGACTCATCATATCATCAGTCTGGAGTTTCACCTGAGCATGAGACCAAACCAGACATAACTGGATGCACTAACCAAAGTCAATGGTCTTTGTTCGAAAAGTGGCTGTTTGAGGATTCTGGTGGACAGATTGGTGATATTCTATTGGATGAAAACCCTAATTTCTTCTGAAGGATTAAGATGGTTCTAATTTTAGGATCCACGTCTCTTTTTATTTTCCTTTTTATAATTTATTTCTTTTTTTGGGCTTTCCGAATTAACTCGCTTAGATTATTGTGAGCTAAATCATTATAATTTTATTTATTTTTCCCTCGTTAATTACAATTAATGATGGGGGTTGTTTTACATATGGCCTTGTGAATTCTAAAGGGGCCTGAAATATTGTCCATCCAATGTTGTATTGGTGCAAAATTATATATCTATATTTTTCTATTTATCAAATTGTTAATTTGAATAATACTTATTATGTTGTGTTTGTCTTTGAGATGTCGACATAAAAAGAAACGTGTGTATGCTACAGAGTAAATCAGACCTAAACGCCAAAGAAGAGAAGAAGAAAAAAAACTTAACTGAAATGAGAGAAAAAGCCAGTTTTTTTTTTTTTTTGGTAAAATAGATAAAAAGCCAGTTGTTAAATGGTTTACTAGTATGAGGTTTAGCTACGCTAATACAGTATAATGTGCGGCTATGTCTAGTGGATATTTAAAAACTATCGTAATAGAATTATAAAACAATTACTACTAATTACTAACAATCAATACTTGCAAGTTACAACTTGCCCTCTTTTTAAAAATTTATTTTCCGTTTATTAACAGATAATAACAACTCACTAAGAAAACACTACATTTATTTTAGAGTGTCAAATGGCGCCGCTCAATAAAAGAAAAACGTAGATTTAAAGACAACCTTACTATTGGTGATTTTGAAAGACCTAGTGATAAAGAAAATAGTACCAATAAAGATATTAAACGAAATATTTATTGCATGAAATAAATGGGGCCGACAAGGCTTAAAGAAACTAATTATAAATATATTTAAAAAAACGGGGTGGATTGGCACTATTAATATTGAAAGTGATGAAGAATTAAAGTTTGACTTTCAATCTTGTGTGACCTTGTGAGTTGTGAGTCTTGTGATTTACCTATATCACATTACTAAGTACGACCGTCAATGTCACCATTCATTTAACTTCTCCTTTGGTTTTAAGTTAATGCCCCGTTGTTGATCGACGGCTAAAAAAAAAGACTGAACCGGTGATTAAATTGAGCGTAGTGTTATTGTTTGTTGGATTATGGTTCAATCGGCCTAACCGACTATTTCCAAACGAAATAATATGACACAAATTTATACGTTTGTATTTGTCCCACCAATCTCGTATAGAGAAATTTGCGCTAGTGTGCAATGCCGCTAACCTTCTATCTTTGGTTCACATTGAAGTTTAGATTTTATCATGAAAGTTTCGATCCAAACAAAAAATAATGAAAACCAAAAAAGGCAAAATAAGCAGCAGCTCCCTAGTGAAAAAAAAAAAGCAGCAGCTCCTTTGCTGTAAAGCCTATATGTACGGCAAGAACCGTATGCAATTCTTCGCTTTTGATTAAATTCTCGTCAGCCGTTTTATTATATGCATCACATGTATATATATATATATATACACCTGGGTCATCAGTTTTTTGCATGTGTATATAATTATATAATTACACTACAAGATAGTATGTGCATATATGATTGATAGTAACGAAAAAATAGCTCGCATCCGGTTCAAAGTTAAGGTGCATGATAAATCTTTTGAATAATTAGCAAACACGTAGAAACTTTGGAACACTTAGTGTGATGTGTTTCGAGGATTGTTTGATGGTTAACGTAATATACTGTATGTTGATCACGATATTTGGTTGAAATAAAACGAATACAGTATTTTGAAAGACAAGAAAATAGGGATATGTACACGCATGTTGGGCCTGGAATTATAAGTTGATGGTTATGGACTATTTTTCCAGTAAGCAGACAGTATGGGTCAGGCTTTTGCAAACGGAATTGATGGACTTTTGATTGAATTCAGTCACTTTAAAATAATTTCTGCAAAAATTTGAAACTTTGCTATCCTAAAATCTTGTAGAGAACGGATAACAACTCGTTTCAAGGAATTCGAATAATGTTCTCGTTCGTAAGATACGCAATTCAAAGTCACTATATACTATCTTTTTTTCTTTTCGACATCACTATATATACTATCTAACTATTAGAGTAATAATGGTTTAGTTTGATTAAATGGTCGATTGTAATCTGGTTAATTAAGTACCTAAAGAAAATAGAATTCAGCAAAACAATAAAATGTTGAGTACCTTACTTGAACCACTGCCTGAGGTTAATTAAGTACATACTTTATGTTATTTGTCAATTTCATATATTTGATAAAGGATATTAAGTCTAATTATGTTATAGAAAAGCATTTATTGCACAATTAACTTAATTCATGATGAATATATGAGTAGTTCTTAATAGGTGGATCTTGATGGAAAGAAAATGAGAATATGACATTCACCACCATATTTATTAGTACTGGTATGATGAACATCGTTCCTAATATGTATTCTAACTACTGGTCCGTGTGTGGTCCAAAACCCTAAGTATACAAGATACAGAGGGGGATAAGAGGCTGACAGGGTTTAATTGAAAGCCTTTCTTTCCCGCAAATGAGAGACCATTCCTTAATAAGTTAAATTATCTAGTTTCTCTTGTAATTAATTCCAAACTACGTCAAATAGAAAAAAAAAACTTTCCAAATGTTTTTGTAATGTTTTGGAGCTTATCCAAATTTAGCTGTACCCTTCGTAGCCATGACTCGTGACCCTGTTTAGCTTTTTTTTTTTTTCCTTCATTCCATCGTTCTCATGATTCATGATTAAATCTAAATCAAAATTCCAAGAATCTATACTAAAAAAAAATAATTGCTTTAATAATTAAACATACCGTAAATGAAAAACCATGAAGAGGACCTAGTTCACAGAGGTGACTATTTTAATGTAAATATAAATATATATATTACATTTAAAAGACTTCTTAAAAATATTACTATTTAAAAAGCTACTGGCAATCTTTACATATTACTTTTAATCTTAAATAGATAACTATAAAGATTATATTTTCTCCGATTTTGTTTACTTGTTATTTAACTTTTTTCTAAATTAGTTATATTTTCAATATTTAATATAATTTTTTTATTTTTTATTTTTATAATAAAATTTATTTTAGTAGTAATTTAAATGTGTTTAGGTAAATAATTAATAATGTTTATATTAAAAATCTAATATAATTGATTTCTTTTTTAATTTATATGTCTAATCTTAAAATGATAACTAAACAAAATAAGAGAACAATAAACAATAAAACAAAAAAAGTTCAAAAAAGTTGGTGGACTTTTCATCGTATGTATGAAAGATTTCAGAAATTTTTTTGTAGAAAATCAACATTTAAAAAGTAAAACGCTTACAATTATGCGATTAGATCCAATATTAGAACATATATGATGTAGTAAAAATTATTGTTCATGCACCACGGAGAAAACATTCAAGATGGCTCGGGCCGGGGCATTAGTAGATGCCTTCTGAAGATATTCTGACGCTCAGATCAATAAGTTATCAAAAATTATTTCGGTGAAGGTTTAGCTAGAGAACATGCTGCATCAATCATGTGGTTTGTGGTAATTCTTAATTTAAGGGTTTTAAGAGTGTATTTCCTTTTTTCAATGTATATTGAGAGTAAATTGGTAAACCCCACATGCGACCTAGATCAGGTCACGGTGCTAATCGTCTTTCGGTATTGTTGTCTTATGATCACGTTATTGTTAAGGTTTGGAAACTAATTTTGGTTAAAGCACAAAGGAAATTTCCAACAGGCCTTGCCAAATAATGAAAGCACAATTATCTAAATTTTAACGAAGAAAGAAAGAGGCTTTTAATTAGATTGAACTTTATCCTCGCATATCCTAATATATGTAGTCACCATTCAGACAAGCAACTATCTTAATTACCTATGAGAAATATTAGACAGAAGCCTTAGAACTCAGTAACAGTAAAATAATCAGGAGATGATATTATTTACTGGTAAATTGGTCATATATTCACGCTACTCAGTTAGTCACAGTACTCGTACAGAACATGATCCCGTTTCACGTATCGATCACGCGTAAACGTGACCCAGTTCTCATTTTCGCAACGACGCACAAGGCATGGCTGGCTAGTGGTCACCCCATCACACTTTCTCAACCATGCTGAAGGCATACCCTAGTTCAACACCGCTGCAAACAATCCGCAAAGCCATTGACCGCATGCAGTAGATATCAGCTACTCTCACTTCGACCACCGGACAAAGGTTCTCAATCACTTCTCGATGAACTATATTTTGGTTATATTAGCGCTCCTATTCAACTAGCATTGTTTGTATCCTCTATATATTCCTTGTGTTCCTTTGGATTCTTCTATTTATAATCACTAATGTGGTAGTTAATTGTATACTTGCAACACCCTTACCTCTCATACATATTCGGATAAAACATTGCATTCTTTTTAAAATATATGTACACTTCTATATCCATTAATTAGATTATTCAATTTTCTAAACTCGCGCTTCTTATATTTACGTGATTGTGAAGCATAAGATTCCTTATCCTAATTAAACACAAAAGATTGACCGTTGAGTAGTCAAAGATTACACATCACTAATGGAAGCTGGGGAATGAGAGTTGGGTTGTTGCGAAACACAAAACTCTCTTTGCTTTATTTTATTAAATCTCTCTCCTTATCATAAATCATAACCATCATTACTCCACTAACCACTTGTCTTTGTCATTAACAAATTGTAATCTTACTTTATAGTATATATATGCATTATAGAAATTTAATAATTTCGATTATATATAGTTAGTAAATGTAGATCACCCAGATTTAGTTAGTTTCGATTTGGGTTCAGTGTTCCTCAAATTAAATATTGAAAAGTGCTTGGTTTGACTTAGTAAAGTTTTAATTTTATTTAGTTCTCGGTCCAGTTTTGTGTAGCTCTCTATTTAAAAGCTAAAAACTTACAAAATTGTGCGTTTCTAATGACGAGTTATCATATTGATATATTATGCTTAATTAATAGTGTTCTCAAATAATATTTTTTAGAATATTGTGGTTTTTATTTAATTAAATCAAAGAAGAAAATGTCAGTAATTTATTAAAATTACAGTATATAAAAACTAGGGAACTTGGGTCTAATAACCATCCAACCATTCAAAATTAAGAGGATAATCATACAAAAAAAATTGGGCTACAATATTGTGTATATATGTTATATACAATATATACATTTATGTCTTTAATATTCCATCGCCAATAGACTTTTCTAAACCATCAAAGTTCCCAACTCTACCAGCTCTTCCTCTACAATGTCGAATCGAGACAGATGAGAAAAATTGGTGGTGTGGATAATATAGTTGTAGTTTGAGTATTTGACGACAACATTTGCATCATCGGGTTGTATAAACGTTTATCGGATTAATTTTTATGTGCATCCAAAAAAGATAGTAGGAATGTCTGTTACATTAGGGTTGGTATAATTGTGCAGCAATAAAACCATTTTTATTGTAATTAATAATTTCGCATGTAATAAATATAATGACCAAACGTCTAATACATACATCGTACAATACTATGAATTTTAGAGTTAATCTGACGGTGGAGAAATAGAACATACAGTTAATCATATATCATATGAACAACAATTTTAGTTTTGTAATTTATTAATCCACTAATTACATCTGTATTACTCAAACATCTAATAAATCTAAGTATGTGTAGTTATTTTAAATATAATTGTTATTCGAGTTTTTATTTATATAATACATAAATGTAAATGTGTTATTATAAATGATAATTCTATTTAGATTTGTGATACGATGTACATATTTTTTATTTCTTCGGTTTAATCCCATACCAGAACTTCTTTCTTATATACATAATATACATGATAGAGTTTTCCAATAAATAGAATCTTCTCTATCTTAAATAGTACATACTACATATATTACACTGGATAGAAATAATATGAAATCACGTGATTGATAGAAGACAATTTTATAAGATTGAAATCAAAATGGTTATTTTATTCATTTTCAAGTTTAGAAGGTTATAAGCTTATTGCTGGGGTGATTTTGGAATATTGGTTAAATTACCCTGATTAACCAAGCTGAAATTATTAACAGTAAATTATATGTCACGCCTTAAGTGAGAGATCATGAAAACTGAAAAAATTCTGAACTTGATCTATCGGTGGCAAGTTCTTCAATGAAACACAAACTTCTGACATCTTTACCTAGTCTTGCATTTTCATATCCGATTACATCCGAGATGTCTTTTTTTCAAATAATCTAAAACTCTGAAAAAATGGATAGATAATTATAAAACTTTAAAAAGTACTTTGACTTATATATTAAGAACAATTTAAAATCCAGTTTATCACAAACCATTTGCATACCTTCGACAGGAGATTTTATAATTAGCTATTGGCTTTGACCTCTGTGGATATATTAAGTTCCAAATGGGGAAATGCGCTTTAACATTGATTATCGGAGCGAGGTGGTCCGACTATAAGAAAATTTGTATATTGATTAAATCTTAAGCCACACCAAAAATGGTAAAATGGAACAAACATTTGCCATGAACTCTTAGTTATTCATGTATAAACTATTAAATAAAACTACCAACAGGTTTTGTTGGCCTATAGTTATATTACTAACTTATGGTGCATATATGTTTGGTACGGCTCCTAATTGTCGTTAGACAGAAACAATCTATCAAATCAAAAAAAAAATTGGTTGTACATTGTCTGCATGTGCTTTATACATTTATATACATTCATGCATATATACGTCTTATTATATGTATAGATGAATCTCAGAGCTTGCAGATGTGAAGTGAGCATTGTATCGAGTGCTTCTACTAGAAATCAATCATCCCACTAAACAGTGAGATGAGAGTTTGAATAACCAGAACTATATATGAGCAGTACTATATGACATTTACTCAAGATCTTATTTAGATGTACATATATATCTTCTATACTTTTGATGCACGATACATGTCATCTCAACTTGATGTTTTTTCAGATAATATCTCATGATTTACGTCGAATTCAAAGGTTGATATATTTCTATCCGATCTCGAAGGAGAAAAAAATATCAAAATATTTCTTATCTATCCGAGATTGATGGAACACATGAATAAGACCATCTGATGTCTAACCGAAATACGAATGAATGTATGCACGTGTAATTGAAAATATCAAGACGTAATTGCAAAGTAGCAAAAGATCGTGAAGGATTGCGTTGTCCTCATGATGTGCACAATAGGTTTGGTAGCCCAACTTATCAGTCCCACGTTTTTAGGTCCAAATGTATATACATTAATACACACACTTCTATTTTTGTTCATGCACTTTCATCACACAATCTAAACATATTGATTGTTACTTAGATTACAACAAAATTTGAATTTTAGATTTTTAGTCCGTACATCGTATTGGGTAGAAACCAAGTGGGTCACGATATCACGTATCCGACATAAACAGTTCTTTTTGTGTATGCATATATTGTCTCTACGTATCGATACTGAGTTAGATTATTTATATGCGTATAAATAATTTTCGTAATCATAGGTGCAATTATGAGAATAAAACGAATTAGAATAGAATAGAAGAAGAAGAAAACAGAGGATTAAAGGGGGTGAGGGTTAAGGGGCCACCACAGTACATATTAGGTCTTAAAAGACAAGCTTAGCTGTTTCCTTCCTTTTAAAACCAATCAGTTTGTTTGGTCTTAAAGAAAAGCTTTCTCATCATTTTAGGGTTTTTTCTAGCTAAATTGAACAAAAGTTGCATCCACGCACTTGCAAACATAGTTTAATAAAGCTTTCATTGTATATTTTATTGTTAAAAGTTATAATTCTGCACCTACTTCTTTATATATTACATTTTTCTATTGCTTATGGTTATGGTTATGATTATCAATTAGTTAGTGAAAACTATATATAAAATGATTATGTACTTCTTGGAATATATAAAAAAAAACTATTTTTTTCCGGAAGTTGCATATATAGCAGCAGTTTTGGAAGATCCTAAATTCCTGATACTATGTGCAAGGGTACGAATATCATATAAAACGACGATACTATCAACTAAAGACGGGTGCCTAACTCACAAAGTGGTGTGGCTCCATGACTAGTGGCTTTATTTTTTTTATTTTTTTATAAGTATGTGAATTCCATTACGAAATAGGCATGTTTGTAACAATTACAAAATAAATATGTCAAGAGGTCGTTCCTAGCAAAAAAAAAAAAGGAAAAGGTAATACCATTGCCGGCCATGACTAGTGGCTTATAATGGCTAATTACTTTCTTGCTTCTTTTTTTTTTTTATCTCCGGAGTTACGAACATTTAGTTTTCGCTCATACAACGAGAAGCAAAGCAGGTTTATGAAAAAGAAATCTCTTTTCTAAGCCTAGCGAAGTTTCAAATTCTGGTTCCGCTAGCATAACTTAATCAAGCTCTTAAAACTGGTTATGCAACTCAGTTATTGAGTAATATGAATTTTAAATAACATGGGCCAAGGAAACGTCCACCCACATTTAGCTTCGCAACAAGAAAAAAAAAACATGTACTTATGAGTGAATAACATTCATACACATGTGACTGCACAGTCGTGGATGCCAAACGAAATTTAGATTACAGAATAAAAAAAGGGAAAACATATATATACGTATATATCCTTTTTTGAAACACTTTTTTCTTAAACACACGTATATCCATCTAAATAATTTAAAAGCTTTGGTAAATTATCTAGGTAGTTTTTCATTGGCTGTGATGATGCATCAGTATATATATATACATAAAACACGGGCATGTACACACACATATACGCGTACTGACATACACATGCATATAAAAATATCTACGGTTGGTTGTCGATTGCTATCGGGAATGCTATAAATATCACATCTAGGGTTAGGGTTAACAACTGAGGTCCTCTTGTAATTGTCTCCATCTTTCACTCTCTTTCTATCTCCCACCGTAGAAACTAAAAGTAATAATAATAAATTCATCTTCATATTTCTCAAATATATATTCCATTTAATTATACATTATTACAAGTTTCGATTTCACAAAAGAGTCGAGAAGAGGAAGAAGAGGAAAAAGAAGCATGAGAAAGCGTCAAGTGGTGTTGAGAAGAGCCTCGCCGGAGGAACCTTCAAGAAGCTCGTCGACGGCTTCCTCTCTGACGGTGAGAGGTGTGAGATACGGAGAATGTCAGAAGAACCATGCGGCGGCGGTTGGAGGGTACGCTGTCGACGGCTGCCGTGAGTTCATGGCAAGCAACGGAGAGGAAGGCACGGTGGCAGCGCTAACGTGCGCCGCCT
>KE155164.1:989755-1000968 GCA_000411075.1 Sisymbrium irio
GCTGAATTTGGTCCTGAACCGCTTCCGAGAACCAGGAGTGTGGTGGTGGTGACCGGAGAGATTGTTGGCCGCGAAGTTGAGATCTGAGAACGGTAAGTTGTTGCCGCCGGTTTTATTGTTTCCGGAGAGAGCGAGGAGCATGTAGGAAGAGGAGATAGGAGGCGGAGAGGAGGAGTTAGGGCTGCGAGGTAGAGGAGGAACCGGTGGAGGCGGGTGGTGACGGTGGTGAGGCTGGTACTCGATTGCTGCGGTGGTGGAAGATGGAGGGAGAGACGGTGGTGGTACGGCGGAATTGAGTGAGGTATCGTCGGGGTCACGGCGGTGGAAGTTACGGTGGCAACCGCAGGCGGCACACTTGAGGGAAGTTGGATCGGAAGGTGTGGAGGAAGGAGAAGGCATGAATTCTCCGCAGCCGTCGAGCGCGTGACCGCCAATCGCCGCCGCGTGGTTCTTGAGACATTCTTTGTAGGTGATGGAGATTGGGTGGTGGTGGATGTGGTGGCGTTTGATGATACCGTTGCTGAAGGAGATTGGTTTGGCTGGTTGGATCCGGGTTGGAGTTTCGGATTCGGGTTCGGGAGATTTTGGAGTCATATCCATTGCTCACAATTCAAGCATCTATGGGCTAATCTTGTGAGCAAAGAAAACGAGAATTAGGGTTTAGGTTAAGCTCAAACCAAAAAAAAAAAAATTGATATTCAGGAGCTCAGAATAAAACTGGAAACGAAGAAGAAGATTGATAAAAAAAAAAAGAGCTAATCAACTTTTGGAGTTCATTTGATCGTTTTTTTATTTTATAATATGTTTAAGAAAAAATAACTTTTGGAAGAAGAGGAAGATGTTATAAGATGATAGTGAATCTGGTGATGAACGTTGCTAACACAGAATAAAATAATTAATAGGAGAAATAAAAATTAATAAATATGAACAATAAATATAGTGTATTTAAAAATAAAAATTTCAAAGGACAGCCCTTCAGGATTGATGATTTAACTATGGTTAGATGAGTATGGTTAATGACAAACTGGGACCCACAATAGGGAGTGGGGAAAATATATATAGAGTAATAAATGTCTTAAACCTAAAGACAGTCCAATTATAAATTTTCTCATGCATTGTGACACTTCTTCTTTCAACTTGTCTTTTTACTCTCTTTTATTTTTTCTTTTTTCTTTTTTCTTTTCTTACCATCTCCTTATTCTTTCTGTAGAAATCTAGTATGATTCTAACATAAATTTACAAAAGTGCAAGTGTGTGATTATAACCCAAAAATAGAAGGGTGACTCGTAGTAACAATTTGTACATATTAATTTTCGATCAAATTTGTAATTTTTAATGGCAAAAAATAAAAATGAGCTTGGCTAGTTTTCAACAAGGATCACAAATTTTGTTGCTTTTTAGCATATCTTAGCTTGAGACATTAAAACGAATTTTATATAGCCAAGCTTATGTACATATTCATTGGGTTGGACTATCCGACTATGTAATCCTAAATTGTTTCTGACGAATAGTTGCATCACTGGACTGAGAAAGAAACCCAACTCATCGGTTTTTCAAACACGAAATATAGGATCTCTCTTCCGGGTTTTCACTTTTCAATAAACCCTCAATCAATTATTTAGCAAAAAGAAAAAAATAAACCCTCATTAGTTCTCTCACCGAGACACCGACCATCGAATTGTAATAAAATGGTGCGTGTATAAGACATTGAACTAGAATGAGGGTCATTCTAGTCCGGTGATATAAACCTCTCTTTTAGTTTTGTCCAAAAATATAATGAACGATTTATTTGTGTGTGTATACGGTTGCATCGATACGTTTATTATTGACATTTTGCAGTCTCGCAGGAGAATGAGATTTATGTCATTATTGTTGGGGTCTGAGGAACTGCGTACTATTTATTGTAACCTATGTATTGAAATTCATAGTATACAAAACGATAATTTGAATACTATTTTCTAAAAATATTTGCATAAATAAATTACAGCAGATAATGAAAGGTGGAACATGGACAAAATTTGATAATTAACATATCCTGCATTGATTTGTCATCAAATCTACATATAAGGCTAAATTTCTAAACTCTTGTTTATAGATTGGGAATATTTGCCGACGTCAAAGAGAAGGAAGATTTAGAAAATTTGATATGTATATAGTGAGTTTAGTTGTTTATAACATGCCATAGTGTCTTTGTTTCTATGTATGTTTATTAACTAACTAGACCACGGTAATCTTATTTATATGTAGTTTGCATAAAGTTTAGGTTTGCAGCTTACGATCGATTGAAAATATTTCATATATATCTCACATCGCATTGTTCGATGTAGCTAGAATTCATAAAAGTACGATGATGGTTAATTATGTAGATAACTTGGTCTAGATACGTATTAGATATCGGTTTATATATCACTGAAATTGTGAAAGGATAAGAAAACTCGATCCTCCCAGAAAACATTTTTAAGGTGTGTAACCGAATCGTCTCAGAACAAACTAATGATATCAAATTTTGGAAAAAAATCACAATACCATGATGGACCGCAATTAAATTCCCATTTGCTACGATTCGTGTTCTCGTTATTTTTAAATTTTGTAAATATTTAGGTGGTAAATGGGTATTTTTACTTATCGATTTAGTTTATTTAAACTCGGATTTGGTTTTCAGATGTAAGAAATGAACCCATTTAAATTTGAATATCGGTTCAACTAGTTCGATTTGGATGGGTCAGTTTATCTGGGGTTCAACATGTCAAATGAAGTACAAATTAATCCAAAACAAAGAAAATTAGAGAACCCACTGATTCAGTTTGTATCGATTTAAATATGTACTGATCAATGTAGCTGATTAGGGCATTTATTTTTAAACACTTTTCACGTTTACAAGGACACAAATATTCACGTCTTATTATTACAGCTAAACGACACTGGTTCCGGTCGTAACGAAGCAACTTTCCGAAACCGTACCTTGATGATTTCCACGAGGTTTCTTATTTTTGGCCTAATCTGCCCTTAACACACCAGCAATATTTACGATTAACTCCAGAAACCGTGTTGGTACTTGGTAGGCTTTAAACCTTCTGTGCGCTTCTTGTCACTAATCCACCAGACACGACCAAAGTTGTTTTTTTTTTTTGCTTGAAATGATGATTATTAATGACAATAAATATGGTTAAATATGGTTTTCTTATTTTTAAATACTTTTCAACAAACTACGTAATCATAGTTAACACGCAAAGAATTAAGGCTGACACGTACTTGAAAACTCCACATGTCATACCGCGGTATCACTAGTATAGATTAGAAGCCCGCCACGTAATTAAAGATGGTCTTGGGAGAATCATCTTTCGAATAGTCAAACCCGAAATTTCTTCTAATTTTTCAACATATTAGCAATACTCCAAAGTTTATACTACTGTTTTTCAATAATCTTTTAAAGAAATCGAACAAATTACATTATCTTTCTTTCCGAGAAAATATAAATCAAACCTCGCTGATAAGCAATCAATTAATGGTATTACAGCTCACAAGTTGACCAACTGATGTATTTTTAATTTATCAGGAAAAAAATGTTTAGTTTAAATTTTAATGTTGGATAGATGACAAAGACGGTACATAAAAACTAGTATCCTCTTTTATTTTCTCGGGCACAGAATCATGAATTGCATGGTTGGTCCATAATAAAGATAAAGTTTTGTTGGCTTTTTATTTTATTTTTGATTGCATAACAATGTGGTCCTAAAAACCGCAAGAACTTATAATCAACGGGATTAATAAGTAAAACACTAAAACCCTAACTTACTATAGACGTGTTCTTTGTATGCTTACGCTACTAATCCGTTCTTTCATAAAATATATATCGAACAAAATCACGAATAATAATTGAAACTCTTCTAAACACATGATTTTTTTTTTAAAAACTTTTGTAAACAAATAATTTCAAAACAAACAAAATAATTCTAGTTAAAAATATAAACCAGTATTTTAACAGTATCAAAATTTCATACTATAAAAAATCGGGCATACTATAGTACCACTAATCTCTGGTTATTTCTGTAAATTCAACTGCCAAATTTATTCTTATCTTTTGTTGAAAAAGAATAAAAGTTAAATCAGACAATCCCTGGGAAAAAAATTCAATTAAAGATGCTTATAAAATAACAAGTTGATGTCTTCAATCGAAGTAATTAGTCAGTAAGTATTCATTTTTTTTTACGTTTAGAATTAAAACCAGTAATTTGAACTAAAATAAATATGATCGAAGGTCAAAAACATTCTACTATGTTTCAGACAATTTATCTAGAATTTAAAAATAACTACAACTCCATTAGGATCGTCAATACTCCTCGTATATTTTGAACATATTTTTTTTACCTACAAAGCATTTTCGTATTTCTTTTAGCTACAAAGCATTTTAGTATTTTTTTTTTTTCAATTCTATCCATAACAATCAACTCTGAGTCCGTAATCTTAAAAGTTGGTCGTAGTGTTTTTCTTGTTTCTCTGATATGGCTAATCAAACATTTCATTTTTTTTTTTTTTGGTCAAGAGAGGTTTATTTCCATTACTAATTAGTCTCCAAAGAGGAGAAGGTTCTTACAACAGCAGATAATACAAACCAAACATTTAAAATACTCACTGCAACAATGCAGGGGAAGGGAGAAAAACATAGATAGTGATCAAACATTTCATTTAATCTGAACATTTAAGTTATCGTTGGATAAGGGGTAGTCTGGGGTGGACGGGGAAAGGTAAATAGAGTGAAAAATACGAGAGAGAGGTAAAATGTTCAATGGGATCATATGTGGCAACTTTTTAAGAAAAAATATCAATGACCCTATCACCCAAGAATTGGACTACAAAATCTTTTGTGGGCCCAAGAATTGTTCATCACCACACCACCAATTTCATATCTACTGTCAGCCTGTTACTGATTACAATTTCATATCTACTGTCAGTCTTTTTACTGGTTATATACTATCATATTAACCGAAGGCATAACTTACATACTATCGTTTTCTTAAGTTCATTTGATAAATGTTTTCATGAATGCAGATAATATAAAGAGAGGGTTTTTTTTTGTCAACCAAAATAAAAAGAGTCAAAATATGTTTTCTTTTTGCAAAATTTTGGATTAAGTGTAATTAAAACTGCAATTTTTGGAAAGAAAAACCCCACCAATCCTCAGTTTTTTCCCTCTCTTTGAAAATTGTTCTTCAATGAATCTCTAGTCACATCACACAAAATTTCAGGATAAAAGAACACACCAAGTATCGATCGTACTATTTAAAACGTGTTCATTCATTCGAATTGAGCTTTATCTGAAAATATGAGGTGGCTTTTCAAATCGGTAAAGAAAAGAAACGGAATATAATGTCAAGAGCTAGTATTCTTGTGTCATGAGCATATATTTAATGTAGGGGTCTGATTAATAATTTTATGTTGGAATTGGGTAAAACTTGAAATATGGTAAAGTTAAGGGGTGGGATCTGACGAGTTGTTGGGAAGAACACATGTATGAGTTGTTTGGGGCTTTAAAACCACTTCAAATAATGGTCTGTTTTGTAGGGCACATTGTGTCCTATATTAAGTGTAATCAAAACTCTTCCCTCTCATAGACAACTTGATCCAAAATTATGATGTCCTAATATTTACTCCCCCATAATTCAAATGCATATGCAAGTATGAACTGCTCTGAGTGTGACTCATAATATCCCAACAAGAGTAATTCAATATGTCATTCATTCTAGGCTTAGGACACTTTAAAATCTAAATGGGTCCGAATATTTCAATGACTAGATTTTGCAAATCAATAAAAGTCAGATTATCCATGATGTTTATACAAATATTAGATATCACACTTTATGTTAATACTAAGGCTAATGTTAGTCTACTCGTGGGTTGTAACTAAATTATTCATTTTCCACAAAGATTTCAAATCAAAACTTAACATTGATATTTTCCACCGCCAAAATTCTATGATTGAATATACATTTTCTTTGTTTTTATTTCTATTGTTGGATGATCCCAAAACCGAATCCAAAGTAATCTCAAGATCATATATAATATTGGGTCTTAATACCATCTAAAACATCCCACTAATCGTTTTGAAGGGACTCAAATCCTTGTTTTTATTAATCTCAAGATCGATCAACTGAACCACTCTGAGTTAGTTCAACTGGATATTCATTTTTTTTTTTGTTGTTGTTGGAGATAACCCTATTATGATAACTCAATTATTCCGTCCATAGATTATCCAAAAATCCAGTTGAAAAAGCTTTTCGTAAGGATAAACGTGACAGATGGTTAACGTGCGGTTTATACAAATCAGATTAAAGACGGTACATATAAAATAAGAGAGCGTATTTGACCCAATATGGGCCCATTTACTTTTACTTTTTCCTTGTTTATTCGAATTATTTGGTTTTCCCGCTAAAATTTGTATACTCCTTCTCCAAATCCCTAATCCGAGTCTCGAAAACAACAAAAAGAAAAAAAAAATCAAATATTTAATTTCGCCTTTTCAATTTCACAGTCTCTCTCTCCGACGAATCGCGCGAGTCACCGGAAGCTGACCGACGAGGAGAAGTAAAACCCGGTGGAATTATCCCCGACTGAAACAGGTGTCAACACCGAGTTGACTGTGGCGAAGAGTGGTGTGGGGATGGATGAGGAGGAGCCAATCGGTGAGTTTCGGGGCGAGTCTCCGCCTGACCAGAGGAAATCTGGAACTCCAAGGCTTTACATCAAAGAGCTTGTGATGAAGAACTTCAAATCATACGCTGGTGAACAACGAGTCGGACCTTTTCACAAGGTTAGGGTTTTTTTCCATTTCTTTTATATTCATTTTTCTAAAATTGAGAGCAAAATTAGGCTTTAGGGTTTACGAGTAAGACGAATTGGAAGCTGATTATGTTGGGTTTTATCGAGGTTTTCTTTAATTTAAGCATAGGCTCCTCGTCAATTTCATTTGAATTTAAATATTGTGAATTCGAAAATTAGGTTTTGTTAAATTTCATTATGTTTGGGGTGTTGTAATTTCAGAGTTTTTCCGCGGTGGTTGGACCTAATGGGAGTGGGAAGAGCAATGTGATAGATGCAATGCTGTTTGTATTTGGGAAACGAGCTAAGCAGGTGAGTGCTTGTTTTCGTTGAGCATTGCTCTTTCGAATGACCTCTGTTTGAATAACCTTGTGTTTCTTTGCTATTCAGATGCGGCTCAACAAAGTTTCTGAGCTAATTCACAACTCAACCAATCACCAGAACTTGGATAGTGCTGGAGTTTCTGTACAGTTTGAAGAGATTATTGATATGGTAAACTTGTTGTCTCCTTTCTTTTCTTTGGAGACCTTGTTATGAGCTATACTGGTTGTTAAAATTTATACATAAGCCTGCACAATGCGATAACAGGAGAATTTTTGATATCTGTTCTAGTTTTTGATCCAGAAACATTGGTGTATATCTCGTATTACTGTCTAATGCAGCTCTTTAAGAAACTGAAGTTACAACTTTGCTGTAATTTTGTTTGGAAAAGACTTCTCGTAACTTGCACTGTTATTCTGAACTAACACAGGAAGATGGCTCGTACGAAACTGTTCCTGGAAGTGATTTCATGATTACCCGGGTTGCATTCCGAGATAATTCTTCCAAGTATTATATCAATGAAAGGTCGAGCACTTTCACTGAAGTTACCAAAAAATTGAAGGGGAAAGGAGTAGATCTTGACAACAACCGTTTCTTGATTCTTCAGGTTCTCACTTTAGAGAAACTGCCTCTACATTGTCAGATTCACATGTGTCCTCTACTAATATTGTTTCTTGAATGTTGACAGGGGGAGGTTGAACAGATATCACTCATGAAGCCGAAGGCGCAAGGTCCACATGATGAAGGTTTTCTTGAATATCTCGAGGATATTATTGGAACTAATAAATACGTGGAGAAGATAGATGAATTAAATAAGGAGTAAGTGACCCATGCATTCTACAATTTCTTTAAGTGACCAATGCCCAAGAATTGCGTTTGAGGCACAATTGCAAACTTTCCTACTTTCTTCTTGTTGAACATGCATATTTGGTACTGGTGAATGAGTTCATAAATCATAAGGCAGATTTAAATGTAAGTGGTTCCTGACTTGTTGGATGTTATGTTTATAATTGCAATTGCCTCTCTCAAAAATCTAGGCTCGAAACCCTCAACGATAAGCGGTCTGGAGTTGTGCAAATGGTGAAATTAGCTGAGAAAGAAAGAGACAATTTAGAGGTTTGTAGACGCTTTTTCTTCTTGTATGTGACCCGGCTTTTGTGGTACTTGTTGTTAAGTGTTTTTTTTTTTTGAACAGGGTGTGAAGGATGAGGCCGAGACTTACATGCTGAAAGAGCTATCATTTCTTAAATGGCAAGAAAAGGCTACCAAAATGGCATATGAAGATACTTTAACTAAAATTACTGAACAGAAAGAGAGTTTACAGAGTTTGGAAAGTAGTCTAAAGAATGAGCGGTAAGCGCTACTAAATCTTCTTTGAGATAGCAAAGAAATTTTGTGAAGTCATTTATAACAAATAGCGTAACATCGTTTCAGACAGAAAATGGATGAGAGTAATAAGGAGTTGAAGGAACTAGAGTCTGTGCATGACAAACATAAGAAGAGACAGGAGGTTTGTCTGAGTACCAGATGTGTTATGCTCTCATGCTTATATCCAGCGTGCCTAAAATCATTTTTTCTCTTCCTTTGCAATATTTAGGCTCTTGATAATGAACTTAGAGACTGTAAGGAGAAGTTCAAAGAGTTTGAAAGGCAGGACGTAAAGCATAGGGAGGACTTGAAGCATATGAAGCAAAAAATCAAGAAACTCGAGGATAAACTTGAAAAGGTTGGTAGTTATAAAAGGAATAACTTGTTTAGGTGGGCATATACCTTACCCGTGTTTTTGTGCAGGATTCCTCCAAAATCAGTGATTTGACAACGGAGAGTGAAGACTCGAGAAATCTTATACCTAAACTTCAGGAAAATATACCGAAGCTTCAGAAGGTCTTGGTAGAGGAGGAGAAGGCACTGGAGGAAATCAAAGAGAAAGCTAAAGGTGTGTTTTGCTTTAGGATCTTATGCGCACTTATGATGACCTTCTTACCTAATCCCTTGCAACTGCTTTAACAACATTGCCGTAAAAGGGACTTGTAACTTGTTAAACATGGCAGTACCCGTTGGTTATCAGCTAGGTGCACAAGATAAGCTTGTTCAGCTGACTATTTCTGTCAATTCTGTTACAGTTGAAACTGAAGGTTACCGGTCTGAGCTTACAAAAGTTCGTGCTGAATTAGAACCTTGGGAAAAAGATCTAATTGTTCACAGGGGAAAGCTTGATGTTGCATCATCCGAAAGCGAACTCTTGAGCAATAAGGTACATTCATATAATAAAAACCGTTTGCTTGAAGTCGTGAACTTTTACTTATCCAGATAACGTGGCTCACCTTCAACGTAATTACCAAATAGTTTTTTTTAGTTAACTCCAACTGCTTCGTTAAAGGATCTGTTTGCCATATTCAAATCTTTCTATGCTTGCCGGACCTGCTTTCTGTCTGAATATTTCAAGATACTGTTGGAAAACTGTTTTGTATCCGTTTTAACACTACCACTTTGTTATTGTAGCACGAAGCTGCCCTGAAAGCCTTCACAGATGCTCAGAAACAGCTCTCTGATATAACAACGAGAAAAGAAGAAAAATCTGCAGCAACTACCTCAATGAAAGCTGATATAGAAAAGAAGAAACTTGAAGCAATGGAAGCTCGGAAAGTGGAAGAGGTACTTGTCTCAGCATTGTATTATTTGCAGCTTGGATTTTTAAACTGAAATTATGGTTCTTGATTTCTGCAGGAATCACAAAGAGAACAAGAAACACTTATTCCACAAGAGCAGGTAGCCAGAGAAAAAGTTGCTGAGCTAAAGTCAGCTATGAATTCTGAGAAGAGCCAGGGTGATGTTTTGAAGGCAGTTTTACGAGCGAAGGAGAACAATCAAATTGAAGGAATATATGGAAGGATGGGGGACTTAGGTGCCATTGATGGTGAGTATATTGATCTATCTTTTAGTAGAAACATTGCTCTGTCATATAATATTTCAGCTTTTTATTTTTTCTTTGTAGTATGAGATATGATATTTAAGTCGACGATATCTTTTTATGTTAATTGATTTTAGATGCAAGTTCACAGTTGCGTCTCTGAATGATTTTAAATTCAATACAGCAAAGGCTATCAATCACTGACACTGGTTATCCTTGGCAGCAAAATACGATGTCGCCGTATCAACTGCTTGTGGTGGCCTTGATTACATTGTTGTGGAAACAACGTCTGCCGCTCAGGCATGTGTGGAGCTGCTGCGGAAGGGAAATCTTGGCGTTGCAACGTTTATGATATTGGTATTGCATACAATTTCTGTTTATATGCTTTGGAACTTTCCAGACTGATCATTTTTATTAAAAATACTAACTAGATCTTTTATATTGATTTGGTGTTAGTAAACTATTATATATATTAGGAGTGTGTAATGGTGGATTTGAGTCGGTATATCAAATACAATAGGTAGTGCTCCGAGCAAATTCTTGGAACTGCTTTGAGCAAATTCTCAAGTGGACTGAATCCAAAGCTTTACCTTCTTTCGCCTAGCAGGTTCTAGTTACCCCTCTTGCAAACAAAGAGTAAATAGTCCTCCTCAATATTCGTTTTTGCAGGAGAAACAAACCAATCATTTACAAAGATTGAAGGAGAAAGTGAAGACACCCGAGGATGTTCCACGCCTCTTTGATCTGATTAGAGTTAAGGATGAGAGGATGAAGCTTGCATTCTACGCAGCCCTAGGAAACACTGTTGTGGCAAAGGATCTTGATCAGGTAGATTATGTTTGCTCATTAAGACTGGCTCAGTAACAAAATTCAATTACCTGCATTAATAAAGATGAACTCAGCTCTAAGGTCAGCTAGTCTAATGAACCCACAGATGAATAATATCTCTGAAGATACAAAGTTTCGGTGGATTCAACGCTGACCTATTAGATACAAATTTGTTGTGGTTATTAGGCAACACGTATTGCGTATGGTGGGAACAGAGAATTTCAAAGAGTTGTGACTCTTGACGGCGCTCTCTTTGAAAAATCTGGTACCATGAGCGGAGGGGGAGGTAAGCCACGTGGGGGAAGAATGGGAACCTCTGTTCGAGCCACTGGTGTGT
>KE155164.1:1001170-1022361 GCA_000411075.1 Sisymbrium irio
AAAGGAGCTCTCGAAAATTGTTGACATGTTAAGCAATATCCGTGAAAAGATTGGCAATGCTGTGAGACAATATCGAGCTGCAGAAAACGAAGTCTCTCGCCTGGAGATGGAACTGGCGAAAAGCCAAAGAGAGGTACTGTCTTCTGTTATTTTATCAATGTAACCCTCCCTCTTAGATATATGATCAAGTTGTCTTAAATGGAATTAAATGTTTCTTTCTATAATCTTTTAGATCGAAAGTCTCAACTCAGAGCATATTTACCTCGAAAAACAACTAGCTTCCCTGGAAGCTGCATCTCAGCCAAAGACAGATGAGATAAACAGGCTTAAAGAGCTCAAGCAAATCATCTCCAAAGAAGGAAAAGAGATTGAAAAACTTGAGAAGGGTTCTAAACAGCTGAAGGACAAAGTGCGTAGCATCAGTAATTCTTTTTTTTTTAATGTTTGCAAATTCTCCGTCTTCCTATCTGTTTCTGGTCTAGCTAGCCATGTTTGGAAAATTTTGAGTGCTTTTTCCCCGGGAGCTTAGATCAGTAAAATCCTCAATCTATGGATTTGTTCATTGTATTGTTGTCCTGTGTATAGAATTGAGTGGTGTTTCTTATTTTAGGCTTTAGAGCTGCAAACCAGCATAGAGAACGCTGGTGGGGAAAAACTGAAAGGACAAAAGGCAAAGGTTGAGAAGATTCAGACTGTAAGTTTCCTTTGCTCTTAGCATGCTGTTATTGAACTCACAGTTGAGTGTGTCCTAATATATGTTGCACATGTTTAGGACATTGACAAAAGTAATACAGAGATCAATCGGTGTAATGTTCAAATAGAAACAAACCAGAAAATGATAAAGAAGTTGACAAAGGGGATTGAAGATGGCACTCGAGAGAAAGAAAGGCTAGAGGGTGAGAAGGAAAAGTTGCTGACCCTTTTCAAAAGTATAGAACAGAAAGCATTTGCCATCCAAGAGACGTATAAAGAAACACAGAAGGTTTTAACTGTCCTTATCTCTGTTATCTTGATACTATTTGGATAAGTGTCATACAGCAGTCTTTTTTTGTTGTTGTTCAGTTGATTGATGAACATAAAGAGGTGTTGACTGAAGCAAAGTCTAATTATGAGAAGCTGAAAAAGTCTGTGGATGAGTTGAAGGCATCTAGGGTAACAAATAACTTTCTTGCTCGTTGCTGTGTTACTTTGCTTGCTTTTCATTAACTGATACTTAAGTCGTACACAGGTCGATGCAGAATTCAAAGCTCAAGATATGAAAAAGAAATACAATGAATTAGAATTAAAAGAGAAGGGGTACAAGAAGAAACTCAGCGACTTGCAGATTGCACTCACAAAGCATATGGAACAGTACGTATGGTGAACCCCCATTCATGATACCTACTTCATTTGCATCTCAAATTCATCATTTCTCCATTGCAGAATTCAGAATGATCTTGTTGATCCGGACAAGCTTCAAGCTACATTGATGGACAATAATTTGAACGAAGCTTGTGATCTAAAAAGGGCTCTTGAAATGGCTGCCGTACTGGAGGCTCAGCTGAAAGAGTTGAATCCAAATCTTGACTCAATCGCCGAGTAAGAATTTAATTTGTTTTATATTGTGTAATCCAAGCGACAAGCTTTCTTGATTGTTTGCTCTAATAACTTAAAGGTATCGGAGCAAAGTGGAACTTTATAATGGGCGGGTAGATGAACTTAACTCTGTAACCCAAGAACGTGATGACATAAGGAAGCAGCATGATGATTTGAGAAAGAGAAGGTATTTCCCACTTCTTATATTTCTGCGTATTTATATTTTCTACCCTTTTGTTATTGGTCTCATGAAGCTAACTTAGATGACTATGAATTCATTTCAGGTTGGATGAGTTTATGGCAGGATTTAACACAATATCGTTAAAACTGAAAGAGATGTATCAGGTTAGCTTACCTTTTGAACTTTGTTTGCAACTCCATAAGTTGGCAAATGACATTAGGGTGTATAACGAAGATATCCAGAAATGATAAGTAAACTTTTGATGTCTTTCTATGAATTCTGAGTTGGCAAATCTTACAACTTGAGCTTAAATCTTTTTTTTATTCGCCTTTCTGATACATCTTATCTGTTTCCCTGATTAATTTTACAAATGTGACGCTGCAGATGATCACTCTCGGAGGTGATGCAGAGCTCGAGCTGGTAGACTCGCTGGACCCTTTCTCAGAAGGTGTGGTTTTCAGTGTGAGACCTCCGAAGAAGAGCTGGAAGAACATTGCAAACTTGTCGGGTGGTGAAAAGGTATTTTATAAAACAAACAAACATCTCTTTACACTCCAGAGTTTGGCTCTCAACTCTCTTAAAAGACTTCTCTATCTCTTACTTACAGACACTTAGTTCACTCGCACTAGTCTTTGCACTCCATCACTACAAGCCTACACCGCTTTACGTCATGGACGAAATCGACGCCGCTCTTGGTAATACTTCCATTCCTCCATTGTAATTTCACCTGCAAAACTCGGTTGATCCGTGAAAAAAAGTTTTGACTCCCTTATTTTTTTACACCAGACTTCAAGAACGTATCAATCGTTGGACATTACGTGAAGGACCGTACTAAAGATGCTCAGTTCATTATCATCAGGTCAGTTCAATCTTTTTATTTATTTCAACAGACATGAGACAAATCAGTTATTGACACTCTGGAACCTGGTTGCCTAATGGATTAACTATTTAAGTAGGAGAGGTTTTGAGATCTAATATATATGAAAATGGTGCAGTCTGAGGAACAACATGTTTGAGCTAGCAGATAGATTGGTGGGAATCTACAAAACAGATAACTGCACAAAGAGCATTACAATCAATCCTGGAAGCTTTTCAGTTTGCCAGAAAACTTCTGCTTAAGTCTACCAAATGAACATCATCTCTAGTTTAACCACTTTTGGTTTTTGGTGTCTCCGTGTGTAAAGCTCATTGTATTGTAATGGTTTCCTTGTGTGTGGGGGTTTCTCTACGATTTAGTTGACTTTGGGCTTGTTCTTTTTTTTTTTTATTGCTAGGATTATTAACATCAACCATGTCATAACGTTAAAGAATGTTTATAGTAGGCCTACGTGTAGACCAATATTGGTCAAATCATTTGCATAATTATTGTACTTTCTTAGCAATGACTTTTTCGATTGAGACCAGATTACACTGATTGACACCATTACCAATCACAAAAGGCTTATATTAACTAAAAAAATTCTTAATAGTATGAAATACAAGTGGCATTAATATTTCCTTTTTCTGTTTTTTACGCAATTAAACTACAATGTGAATATTAGTGGGTTATTAGAAAAAATCTAACAAAAGATGGTTGAAAAAAGTTAACATGAAATTCAAAGTTCAATGTAATTATTTTCAAAAAAATATTTAAAATTATCAGATTGAAGATTAATCTAATATGTGAATATTTTTAAAAACATATAAAAATCAATAATATTCTTTGTAAATCACATGTCAAAGGTAAACTTTTTTTCTAAAAAATATAATATTTTACTAATAATATAGATAAAGGTTTTGCCGTAGTGTAGACTTCATTGACCAGAATGCTCTGTTTTCTTGTATTTGCTTATGTTGCTCAACGTATTATGTATGGCTTTCTTAAAATTTACAAATTGATTGACTGTATGTTTTTGATTTCAACTAAACGTATGATTTAAACTTCTTTAAATCTTGCAAGAAACTACAAGCTGAATGGTACAAGTACATTACAATGATAACAACACTTGCAAGCAACCCAATAACGACAAAAGTACAAATACAAACATCTTTCTTTGTGTTTCTGTTCCCAAACTCACAAAGCTTATTTTTTTATTTTGCAGATAGACCAAAGATAGTGATTTCAACACACCTCTTGATTATGAAACAAACAAAAACAAAAGCATTCAAATATTTTAGGCCGCAGGAGGATCTTCGTGAACATATTTCTCAAACTCTTCCCGCGATCTCCCCTCCGGATTCTTCTTCCATTCCATGAACTTCGTCGACGCCTCTATGAATTTCTCCATGTGAAGCTTCTTCCATTCCTACCAAGTCGTGTTTGCGCCAAAACCATTAAGGAAACATAAACTTAAAAGATTAATTGGTTTTCTTTTTTTTTTTGGATGAATCAAGAAGTTAGGAAAAAAGAACGAACCTCGAAATCCCATTCCCCATACATATTAGGATCATCCTTGTTAGCCCATACATAGGTTTCCACTTGCTTCTCCTCGGAAGTGTCCTGCATTAAATGAAGAATTAATGCTTCAATCATTAAGCAATCTCATGATCATCAAAGACCATGCTAATGTAATTCGTGTCAGCGAAGTATAGTAACAAGACTTACAGTTAATACAACTTCAACAGTCTTCCTCACGTACTCATCTCCTTCAATTATATCTAAGCTCTCTAACTGAGCATCTGTTAATCCCGTTAGTATCTGCACCAAACATCAACCCTTTATTCAGATCCATAAATGATTATGAGAGAGAGAGAGAGAGAGAGAGAGAGAGAGAGTAAAAAGAACACAAACTCGAGGAAGTTTTTTCACTGCATTCAAATGTTCAAAACCAAGAGAAAGACGAGATGAAAGTCAAAACCTTTCCGTTGATAAGTCCGTTTTCAGAAGGAGAGATACATGGATGCAAACGCCCTTTGAGCCTATACAAATGACTTCAAAAGAAAAACAAGAAATCAGTTATATTCAATCTCCAAGCAAAGAAAAGAAGATAGCAGATGTGAAGAAGAACGTACTAGCCGTGGAGTTGTGCCGAGACGGTGACCGGATTGCATTCGAGGATCACGCTGACCACGGATGGTTCTTGGAAACTGCCGTAGACGAAGACATTGTGAGACGGAGCTTGATCAGAACTAGTCATTGTCTTCCTGTGAAACTGAATGATTTGATCAAAGTTGGAATGAAAATCTTTGTGTGAAAGAGAGAGAGAGAATAAGTGCTATCTTCCTTTATTTATTCCTGTCTCTTTTATCATCATCACGTAGCGTAGCTTCGTTTATTACCGACTTTAATAATCAATATGTGTCTGGCTGTCTACTATTGGCTTTAGATCTTTTAATGGAAGTCACATAAACTGTTAACATTTATAGTTTGTTGACTTTTTGTGGTATTATCTTCTTAACGATGGTGTGATTTTCCCGGTGATTTTCTGTGAAATTCTTGTCGGTGGAGAATATAGTGTGATTACTTCTTTAACATGTCACTGATGTCACTACTACAAAACGTAACACGGTGAAAGAAACTATAATAAAAGGTGGCTCTAACACTAATACACTATAACAATGACATATGAAAATGTTCCTTTTCAGAACACGAGTACATATGATCTTGTCTCAAATAATATTTAGGTTTATTCTACAATTTTTTTTTTGGTTTTTGGTATTTTAGTGGGTTAAAAAAATTCAAACATAATTGAATACGTTTCATTTTTTTTTATTGTTCATCAAGTAGAATCAGTATATTATTTTTCTTTCATATTTGCCATGATCAAAGCCACTGTTAGAAGAAATAATAACAATGATTTATCTTGATGTTATTTTTATCTTCATGCTATTTTTAGCATTTACATGAATTTAAGCCACATTTTGTCTGTGGTACATTTTCTTTCCGCCACCTTTAACTGGTGAAAAAAAAAAAGTAGAGATGTTAGTGACTTTGGATTTTTTTTCTGTAACAAGAATGTGGGCCTGGTTGTAGAGTGTCCGTAGGCCAAATCAATATGACTTTTTCTTTCGGATTCGGACCATATCTGGTCTGAATGGTACGTGTCACGGGATACAAGTAGGAGAGAAAAAAGAAAACGTGTGTGAGAGAGAAATGACTTTTAGGTACATTTTCTTTCCGCCACCTTTCACTGGTGAAAAAAAGTAGAGGAACCTAAATAAATAAAATTTCAAATTATTTTTTTAGGTTTATGGCCAAGTTGATTGATGATGACACAATGATTGTACAAGGCAACAGAAATGCTGAAAACAATCACATTACAATTCAATGTTCATGTAGTAGATACAACATCGATCATCTATCTTTGTGTTCCGAACTGACATCTTCTTGTAAACTTATTGCATTCGAAGTGAGAGAGACCTTTATTATTTTGGAGTATACGATTCGATAACAAAAAAAGGTAGAGATATTCTTCACACAATAGGAGGATCCTCGTGTACAAATTTCTCAAACTCTTCCCTTGTTTTGCCATCCGGATTCTTCTTCCATTCAATGAACTTCTTTGACGCCTCTATGAATTTATCCATGTGAAGCCGCTTCCATTCCTACCAAATCAAATATCCACAAAAGTGTTTGGGCCAAAACCATTAAGCAACGTAAAACGTAAAAAAGACTAATAAATTAGTTTTCCATGATTAGTAGAAAACTTGTGAGATAATAATGCCTAAGCGTTTCAAACCTCGAAATCCCATTCTCCATACATGTCTGGGTCATCCTTGTTGGCCCAAATCAAAGCTTCCACTCGCATCTTCTCAGATGTCTCCTGTATAAGTAGAGACTTATAAAGCTTCAACCGTTGACCAATCTCAAGATCACTAGTGATGCTGATTAGAGATACTTACAGTCAATACTACCTCAACAGTCTTCCTCACGTATTCAGCTCCTTGAATCATATCTAAATTCTTTAACTGAGCATCTGTTAATCCAGTTAGTACCTGAAATCAAATAGCAAAGAGAAAAAAGTTGGTTAATTAAGAGTGTACATTAAACCGGAGAGAAACCAGTAACAATGTTCACTACTTCAGGCATTCGATTTAAAAACTACCAACAAAATAAGACATCCTTTGAATGAATGCACCAATTCATTTGATTGAAACCTTAATATCTAATTCTTGATTACTTACATCCACAAGAATTTCGGAATCGACAAGAAAACCAAGAAGGAGAAAGAGATGAAATCAAGACCTTGCCGTTGACTAATCCGGACTCAGAAGGAGCAATACAAGGATGCAAACGTCCTTTAAGTCGATAAAGATGACTGCAAATAAGAAATAAGCAACCAAGAATCAATCTCCAAGAAGTCTAAGTAAAATAAAAAGAAGATGGGAGATGTGAAAGAAAGAAAGGTACAAGCCGTGGAGTTGGGCGGAGATGATGACCGGAGTGCATTCGAGGATCAAGCTCACAACGGCTGGCTCCTGAAAGCTGCCGTAGACGAAGACGTTGTGCGACAGAGATTGTTCAGAAGTAGTCATCTTCTTACTCTGAATATGTTTTGATTATACTAGTTTGAAATCAAGTTGAGTTAGTGCTCTGTGTCATTTCGTAGCTTTAAAATATTCGTTTTCTTCCTTTCGTCTCTTCGTAATTAATATTTTAAATAATATTCAGAGTGACGCCTAATCTTTAAACCAAGCACTGTCGGTCAAAGTCAAACTATTTGCCGTTTCTTGTACTTTCAACCCAATATGACTTTTTGGATTCAGATTGGATTTGTCTGAATGAATGAAGACACATAAGACACTAAACTACACCTAACACGTAATCCTTTAATCTCAAGTACATTAGAAATGATAAAGCAACAGTTACAACATATAACTCTTCTTAATATAACGAATTAATATAGATACAATACAACATCTTCTTCATTTGTGTTCGGGCTCTTTTATTAGGAGCAAAAGATATATAAAAGGAGAAAAGTTCTTCACGCCACGGGAGAATCTTCGTGAACAAATTTCTCAAACTCTTCTCTTGTTTTCCCATTTGGATTCTTTTTCCATTCGATGAATTTCTTTGACGCCTCTATGAATTTCTCCATGTGAAGCCTCTTCCATTCCTATCAAATCATATCCACAAAACCATTAAGCAACATATACTTAAAGAGTTATTAGTTTTTTTTTTACGAAGAGGAAACTTGTGAGCAAGCAAATGACTTCAACCTCGAAATTCCATTCTCCATACATGTCAGGATCATCCTTGTTGGCCCATATAAAGGCTTCTACTTGCATCTTCTCGGATGTGTCCTGAATAACAATGGAGATTAATTTAATTAAAATCTTCAAGCTTTCAGCAATCTCAGGATCATTAGAGATGATGGAAGTGAAACTTACAGTTAATACAACTTCAACAGTTTTCCTCTCGTAGTCAGCTCCTTCAATCATATCTAAATTCTCTAGCTGAGCATCTGTTAATCCAGTTAGCACCTGCACAAACCATCAATCCTTTTTAAAATATTTTGAGATAAAAAATATCAGAGACAAGAAGAAAAGAAATACAACTTTAACAAAAAAAAGGGTTACGTTTTCATTTGTTTATAGTTAGTCCTCTGGCAAAAAATCGAATTCTTGTAAAAGAAGTTATTATATGCAAAATAGGTTTTTGAATTTGTTCTTAGTTTAAAATTTTAAATTAATTCCGCAAAAAGAAGAAAGGGATGAAGACAAAACCTTGCCGTTGATTACTCCGGTGTCAGAAGGAGCAATACAAGGATGCAATCGTCCTTTGAGTCTGTACCTGTGGCTGCAAAATCCCAAAAGTTTTCTTTAATAAATCTCCAAAGAATCTAAGGAAAGGGTAGATAGGAGATGTGAAGTGAAACGTACAAGCCATGGAGTTGAGCGGAGACGATGACCGGAGTGCATTCGAGGATCAAACCCACGACGGCTGGTTCCTGGAAACTGCCGTAGACGAAGACGTTGTGCGACGGAGAGTGAGCAAAAGTACTCATCTTCTTCCTCTGATAGATAGCTTTGGTTTTGTTTGAAAATTAAATGTACTTGAAATTGTGGTTGAGATAGATGAGTAAGTACGTAGTGCTCTCTTTATAACCTCGTATCTTAGCCTAGTTTCTTTGAATTCGTCCTCCTTATTTCTACATTATTATTTGGTAATGATAGTTGATCTTTTTTCTCTCTCTCTTTTCCCTTGTCAACGGTCAAAGTTTTTGTTTTCATCATAAACAAATGCATACTTTTCTTGATTGATTGGACTAGACTATTTAACATATCTAGCAGACTCGGTATTTTTTTTATTGGTCTAAATGTTCAGCAGCAGACTCGGTTTTTTTTTATTATCATTTATGTTTTGAACGATTAAGATAGCCAAATTGATCTTGTGGTGCACGACTACGAAGCGAAAACAACTAGATATGAATAGTTGTCATTATCGTTACACCTTAAATAACTACTATAAACGTCGGCCGTCAAAAAAAAAAATTCCAATAAGCGTCGGCCGTCAAATACATTCCACAATAATCTACTAGGAAAATTAAAATTACAATGATTGTAGATAATTGTGGTATGAATGTATTTACCGAGTTTTGTGTCTATGTTCTTATTTTTTACTGTATTTTTTTGTGAGTGCAACAATCTGGTACTGGATTCAGACCGTATTTGATACTGAGTTACTGACTATCTAATGTTGAAAATCTCAAAAGAAACAATAAGTTGTTAGCAATGAATAGTCTTTTCATTTCAAAGGGTACACAATAGCTTTAAACTTTTATTTTTTATTATATGTAAAAGTATTGTTTCATATTTCCGATATTGATTTTTTAAAAAATCAATATTAACCCTGCTTAAGTATATTGATTATAAACAAAATTTATTGAATTAAAGGATAAAAATAATTAATAAAATTCTTAACATCTATTTATTTAGTCTCAAAAATACTTATATTAAACACAGAAACGTAAAAAATAAGTTACAATGTCAAATTATATCGGAAACAAAATCCAAAAATTTTACACGACACCAAAATCCTAAAATTTTAAAGGAAACCAAAATGAGCAGGATCTACTCCTAGCTTTGAAAATGACTTAAACAGTGGAAAAAGAACACAATCTACTACATTAGAAACAGAGAAAACAGAGACGCTCGCTATCAATGGAAAGCACAGAGAAGAGATGAAGACGCAGAACTGCAAAACTCAAAACGCTGACCTGCAACTGGAAACCAGATAGAACCTAGGCAAAATGGACCCTGAACAAAAACCAAATTTAAATATCACTCTTTAGCTAATACTTTAGAAACCATTTTTTTCTTTTCACTAATACAACACTTATTGTGAAACCAACATAGTAAGATGCTTTCAATTATGTTCATAACTGCAAACTCCAGTACTATTATTTTGCATAAGAAGAAAATAATGCACACGATCCTAGCAATAAACTCTGATGACACGAGATGGTGACGCAACCATGATGACACGACAAAGATGAAATTCTGTTTGTCAATACCAAATTGTGTTTTTAGTTTGCCCATCACTCGAGAGTTGATCAGAGTAATTGGATCAACATTGAGAAGTCACAAATTTTATAAAGTATTAAGACATTTTTGACAGATTATTAAAGTAGTGAAGACCAGTTAGGTTTTTCGTTTTTTTTTTGGTGGTTTTTGTAAATTTCTGTGTAATATAAAATTGGATGGAATAAAAAAAAAACCTAAATTCAAAAAATAACCAATTATCACTTCTGTCTCTTCCTCCACTCCCTACACTTCTCTCTATTCTCTTTCTAAACTTTTAAATTTTATCTTTTTTTTTGTTATTTCACAAAATCTCCCTATATTTTTCATTTATAATTTTTATGTACACTTCAAATTAAACTGATATTTTATCTATCCATTAGATAAAATATGTATCTTCTATGTTTTTTTAATCCACTTTTTTATCTATTAACTCTTTTTTGAAATACATAATTATCAAATGTTCATGATAAAATTTTAGATGTTTCATTTGTGACATTTCTACGTCAGGACCGGTTTGTCAGCTGGGATGATCTTGCACAAATAGAATGCTTTCAAAGTCTTTAGGAATGGAAGATAAGGAATTTCTTTCTCGATTTTTTTATTTATTAAGTCAGTATATTTAGAAGTGTGTGACTAGGTTGACTGACGAGTCTCGTCCGTGTATCGGAACTTCCATCCCTTGTATAATTGTGCTGGTTACTTATTCAGAAATATCTTCAAAGGGAATGGGTTAGAATTATTTCGTAGAACGTATAACGGATATCCAAATGCGATCGATGAATTGGGTGAGAGATGTACTCACTTTCATCTCCTGCGCTGTCCTTTTTTAAAAAATATCTCCATCCTCTATGTATGGTAAGGCTGGTTCAAGAATGCTGCCGTAAAGGAAGACGTTATATGAGGGGAGCATCAGACCCACTCATGTTCTTCCTCTGATTCGATTTGATTTGACAAAAGTGACAATAATGAATGTAATCCATTATCCATGATCAAACTTTAATCATTGTTGTCTGTTGTCTACTTTTAACTTCACTAACCTTCTTTCGAGGTTCATGTCCTATTGTATATATATCGACATCAATTTTATCAAATATAAAATATCGTACAAATGACTGATACTTATGTCACCACGAGGTAGAAATATTAATGAAACAAAATGTAAAAGAAATATAAATATGTCAATTCTTGTACAATCTTTATTTGCTACAAAGTACAAACACCATCTTATAATTATTGATCAAAACTTCAAACACTACCAACTATTTCTCGAATTGCAATATAAGTGCCTATAACTCCAATGGGAACACTCATTACCACCATACCAAACAACATTACAGTCTCAAACCCAAGTTTCTTGAAATTTCCAGAGATCTTCAAGTAACATAGGCAAGGGAGAAGAACAGAAACCGTTACGCTCAGTAATGCTCCAACCAGCGACATCATATAACCGAAAAAGGGAAATGTCTCAGCGACGACCACACTACTTGTTATGAATAATGTACTTATCAATAGATGTAAATATGTTCTCTTGGCGTACCGCGAAGGAAACCAATCTTTTATGGTGTTTACCGTTGGTGTGATCATCAATGCGTATTTAGCTATGGGGTTTACGAGGGTTGTGTATATTGCCACCTTTGAACTCGTACTGTGAATCGGAAGATTCAGTGTTATTTGCGATAAAGTTTGTGATCCGTACATTAAGTATCCCAAAACCGCCATTGATGTGTAACCTATGGTGCATAGTATGAAAGATATAAGTAGTACCTGTCGTAAAAGGTTGATAACATTATTATTTTTCAGTTTTAAAATAAAAGAGACAAAAGATAATTTAAGACCGTTAAATTAATGTATGCAATGACTTACATTTTTGAACTGATGTTTGCTTTTCATAGAGGAATACAAAGTGGGCAACACTGGATGCGCACCATAGCAAAAAGCATACAAGCTCAAAGCCGTAGGGATTCCACTCCAGTTAATCAACTTTCCACTTTGACGAAACCCAATTCCATCAAACGCTCCAACCCAAGATATCGATCCAAGAGTCACGGCCGTAGCTAAAACGCCGCTCATAGAAACATAAGACAAGACGCTTAGACTATCCCACCATAGAGTTGGCATGATGACGAGGGCTACTGACGCCATGAACGATTGTTTTCCGTTCAATCTCAATCCGAACATTTTGATGTTAAACCCGGGGAAGAGGTTGTGAAGATTGTCTCCTTCAAGGATCAAGAAACCAGTGGTGACTAGATAGAGTTCAAGGTGCATGAAGACTGACACGATGATTCTTCCTGGTCTACCAAACGCGCGTTCACCAATGTCCGGATACGTTTTGATGCTGCGATCCGCGTTCATACATTTTGTAATGAGTAAAGATGTGTAGAAGGCGGTTGCGGCTAGGAGTAACAGAAGTGAAAGACTCAACCATCCTCCACGAGCTAGTGAATATGGTACCGATAATATTCCAATTCCTAACAAAGTTTAAATTATCTTCATTAGCAATACTTATTACTATGTTATACAAAGACGACTAAATATATAAATGCATCGAAGGAAGCCGGAGAAAAATATTAACCTGAAAGAGCATTGAGTGCGTTGAAACAAGTCTTAAAGACAGAGGAAGATCCGCCATCGTCAAGTTGTTTTTCGTGGTTATCTTCTTCCATATTGCTGATAACTTCTCACAGAAAAGCTGAGAATGTAATTTTGTTTCTGCAAATTTATGCAAAAAAGTGATGCAGTGTCTATGTTAACTTTTTCTTCAACGTGTACAATCTGAACTTCTTTAGAGAGAAAGTAGTGGAAATTATGATATATCCTTTTCCTGAAAATATTAAAAGATTTTCAAGGAAACAAAGAGAAGAAATAAATCAATATGGTTGTGTTCATCTAAAGCGAAATAACCCGTGAACACTGATCGTGACTAATTAGGAGTTACGTGTGCGTTAATATACAACAATCAAATTACTTCAGAAACATTCTTCTTTTTATTTTACCAAATCTTTGAAGAAACTAGATTTTGAGTTATCCATATGAATTTATGTATATGATTATAATATCAAAATTTCATGGTTTGATAAACACAAACATAAAAAGAAAAATCTTTCATCTCTAACGAATACAATAAAGATAAAGAGAGATCACATAAACGATTCAAACACCCTAAAATTTACCTGGAAAATAAATGGAAGAGGTTCGTTAAATCCAAGGGGGCTTAATTTCCAAAAAGAATCTTTAAATCTGAACGATGACACAAAATCAAATACTCGTATTTAAGCTTTGAGATCACGAAATTGGAATGAGTGGAGTCTCACACATATGAAGGTAAGAGGAGAACTTTTTAGGTGTTTAGGTTTAAAGTCCTACATGATAGGGATTCAATGCCAACTAATTAGATTTTTAGCATTTTGCTCATATTCAAACTACATTCTAAATTCTAGGCGTTTAAACTACATTCCAGCTTATGAAGTTTATCTTTGACCCAAAATAAATCCTAGATTTTTTAACATTTTTATTCAGGATGAGTCATATATATATCCTTCTAGACACTTCATAATATTTGTTCGAGTCGATCTTTTACCCAAAATGCAAGCTCAGGTTATAGACGTTTAAACCTCTAACTAATCTTTAACCAAAAAAACAGCCTATCTACTTAAGACTTTTGAATATTCTTCCTCTCTAATATTTTTGCTACCGCCTAATGGAAGCTAAAAAATAATCGAAATACAGAAAATTATACCGAAACTCGATAAACTTTTGAAGGAGACTGTTTAGTTGTTCAAGTAGAGCACTATGCTTATAAATATGATTCCGGGGAGTGTTTGGGAAATATTATTTTTTTCAAAACTTTGGTTTAAGAAAAACTGAATATAAAAACCAGTTTTGATTTTGGTTCACAATAGAATAAGAATCGGATCAAAGCTTGTGTTTATGAAACACCAAATCAAAAGTCACTTGGGGACTCTGTGGCCTTACCCTTTTTCTCTCTTCTTAACTGATCATGCATAGGTCATTAGTTATACGGGTTGAATAAGGCCATTAATTATAAGGGTTGAACAAGGCCATTAATGCATAAATTGAATCACGAATTTAATATTAATTTGACCACTTTGACTTGATTATACGATTTAGATTCATCTGATTCAGCAAATTCAAATAAATTAAATTCGCAATGAAACGAAAAAACAAGGTATTATTTTACATATTTTTATATATATTAACTAATTTGATGTTCTTTTTTTTTTTAACAACATGTAACTAATTAAGTTAAAAAAAAACATGTATCTATACTAATAAAATGGACTACCTGAGGCTCCAGAATGTGTCCACCTCAGCATTTTTTAAAACCTTATCTGATTGCCACGTCAATCTTTTCTCTGAGTTTTATTAGTAGAGATTTTATATCGTCGATCTCATAAACTATCAACTTATTATTTACACAGAAACATCAGTTTCATTGGAATCGGAATCGGCGTTGGAGAGAGAAGAATGTCATCTTCGTCTGAATCGGAGAGGGAGAGAGAGGAGTCCGAACAGGGAGAGAGAAAGTCCATATAAGGAGAGAGAAGAGCGTAGAGATGCGTGAGAAGAGTCCGTCATCAGAGTCGGAATCAGAGAGGGAGAGATATAGTTTCATCCCCTCCACTTCTCTACTTCGCAGGCCATTCCACCACTATCTGGCAGGTAACAATCCTTTTTGTGGCTCCCTTCTTTTGCTGCTATGAAAGAACATCGCTGATCTAAACACTGATTCCTCTTTGTGGTCTTTTTTATACTGCTTCTTGCTATCAATTCGAATCTCGCATAGAGAACCACATCGAACCATTCAATTTCTGTTACCAGAACACGATTATGATTTGTGTTTTTCTGAAAGTGTGTTAACTTTCTTCGTTGCTTATAGAGATAGCAGAACGTACAGGATGGTATATAGATTTAATCTCTATTCTTTACTTTCTGATTTGTTGCTAACTTTTCCTGAACTAATGAAACTCTTTTTAGCTTTGAATTAGACAGAGATTTGGCTACAAACTAAGAGATCGGCATTTGTAATTTAACTTTTCATGGTGTACACCATTTTCCACGTACTTAAGACCAGCTTTTGTTATACATTTTACTTGCCTGCATGCCATGGGATATCACCTACAAGGTACACTTTTTTTGCTAAAACCTTGAGAAAATCAAATGGGAAACTTGAAACTGTAGTCGCAGTTGTGTCACTAAAGATTATGGCAAGACATGTGAAAACCAGAATTTCAAAGAGATCTAACTGCTAACGTTTTTAACCATACATCTCTTTTAGTTTCACAAAAGACCTCTGCAGATATGGATTATAGCCAATTTCAACTTCAGACGGATGCTGAAGTCATTGTTACAGAGCCACACAGGCACAAATGAGATCGTTTTTCCATATTTTCAAATATTTTTCTTTAATATTTTGTCTTCCATTCTGCTGTTTTAAGGAAAAATTTGAAATATAATTCAGCGTGTGGCTTAATGGTTGACCATATACTCCTTCGAATTTTCAAGTTCCGGAACTTGAAGAGTTGGCCGACACCATGATTAGTTGACAACAAAATCGGCGTCATATATTTCACGCTTTGTTGATCAATGTAAGCTTTGAAATCATACAAGATGGTATCCTAAGAAATAGTCGTTAGAAGCTACTTTGCTTTTCCGTATACTATTTGAATACATCTCTTNCTTTTTTATACTGCTTCTTGCTATCAATTCGAATCTCGCATAGAGAACCACATCGAACCATTCAATTTCTGTTACCAGAACACGATTATGATTTGTGTTTTTCTGAAAGTGTGTTAACTTTCTTCGTTGCTTATAGAGATAGCAGAACGTACAGGATGGTATATAGATTTAATCTCTATTCTTTACTTTCTGATTTGTTGCTAACTTTTCCTGAACTAATGAAACTCTTTTTAGCTTTGAATTAGACAGAGATTTGGCTACAAACTAAGAGATCGGCATTTGTAATTTAACTTTTCATGGTGTACACCATTTTCCACGTACTTAAGACCAGCTTTTGTTATACATTTTACTTGCCTGCATGCCATGGGATATCACCTACAAGGTACACTTTTTTTGCTAAAACCTTGAGAAAATCAAATGGGAAACTTGAAACTGTAGTCGCAGTTGTGTCACTAAAGATTATGGCAAGACATGTGAAAACCAGAATTTCAAAGAGATCTAACTGCTAACGTTTTTAACCATACATCTCTTTTAGTTTCACAAAAGACCTCTGCAGATATGGATTATAGCCAATTTCAACTTCAGACGGATGCTGAAGTCATTGTTACAGAGCCACACAGGCACAAATGAGATCGTTTTTCCATATTTTCAAATATTTTTCTTTAATATTTTGTCTTCCATTCTGCTGTTTTAAGGAAAAATTTGAAATATAATTCAGCGTGTGGCTTAATGGTTGACCATATACTCCTTCGAATTTTCAAGTTCCGGAACTTGAAGAGTTGGCCGACACCATGATTAGTTGACAACAAAATCGGCGTCATATATTTCACGCTTTGTTGATCAATGTAAGCTTTGAAATCATACAAGATGGTATCCTAAGAAATAGTCGTTAGAAGCTACTTTGCTTTTCCGTATACTATTTGAATACATCTCTTTTTTTGTTGGTTTAGAACTCGTGTTATTATGAAATGTGACATATATACTAACATCACTTATTTCTCAGGCACTACAGAGTGTAAATGAATCTCTTGTGAGACTGGAAAGCTTGCTACAGTTGCTGCATGCATCAAGCTCATCCTACGGAAAGAAACAAACACAATCCATTTGCTCTGACCTAGAAAAGAAAAGGAGCTCAAAAAAGAGATACATTTTTAGAGACGTCTTTCAGAGCTAAAGCAGCTTCCCTGCAAGAGGTATTCAGTTGTTACCGCATACCTTTCTTTTAATGCATTCAGGATTGATATGTAAGTGCAGTCATAAGCCTTTTTACAAGCTGTGCCATCAGTCTCGGTGCTTATAATATGAAAACCAAGAATGGAAGAGTGCATTTGAGTTTCTTAGACGTGTGTTGAAAACTGAAATTACACATGGTTTACTCAGGGAATTGGTGACAATTACTCTCAGGATTCAGGATTAGCTAGTGGAGGCCAAATCTAAAAGAAAAAGATTAAAGAACTCAATTAATTCTGTGGATGAAAGCACATGGTACATAGTAATCTCCTCTTACTTAATATATATAGATTCGTTTATGTTTGACTTTGAGATATAAATGTGCGTTTCATTTTCCTCTCATTTGGTTCCAGAAACTTATTTATTGCTTTACATTTACATTATTAGAAAACCTAAATTCTCAGGTTTCTTTGAAACCCCTCCAATGAAAAAGACTATTTTATATTCCTAATTTGGTTTTCACCGTGTTCATAGTTTTCAGAACTGTTTTACTGTTGAAGACAGATTAATTTATCGAAATGCATTACAAAGTATTTTTAAATTCATTCTTTTTACTTTCCAGGATTGGAGAGGAAAAGATGTGGAAAACGGAGTGACAAAGCAAAAGGATGGAGAGAACGAAAAGACAGACTTCATTGATCACGACAGAGTAGTCAAAGAGTAGCTAGAGGAGGCCAAGTCAGAAAAGAAAAGGAGCACTGATCTACTGAATCCACCAAGGACTTACAAAGTGAAGTTATACAGTTATAAAAGAATTCCCATTCTCTGTCTCCGAAACTACATGTGATGTCTTACTATACAATAATTTTACCACTACCTTGATTAACGGAAACTTAAAATAAAATAATTTCTTTAATACACATTAGTTAAAAAATCAAAACAGAACATAACTTCCCATTTGTGTTTTCTTTTTGATTAGCTAAACGATCCTATATAGAAAACATGTCAACATAAATCCATCTATCGAGCTTTTGAGTGATCGTTACAAAAAACTCTTATCAATTATAAACTTGGTACAACAGGAGTAAGCAGTATGTGGACTATGATGCTCTAATTAATGTACGCAGTTTAAGTGATCAGTAAAGTTGTGAATTGTATATGAGATTATGAGCAGAAATTTAATATCTCTATTCATATGCATTATATTTATACTGATATTTTTTGTCACAATGATCATAATATTTTTATTTAAGTTATATTTATTAAATGTCATTTTATCTAAAATATTATTTTAAAAAAATAATATTAATTTTAAAACTATAAGATTTATACTTTGATAAAATTTATAATAAAACTTAACAAAATCAATTATATAAAACTATTTTATGAATTAAATATTTTTTAAAGAATTCATTAAAAGTAGTTACAACGGTTGGAGAAATTTTTATGAGTATCTTAAAAATATAAAATAATAGTATCAAATATAAATAAAATTATATAATTAAATAAAAACGGCTATATAACTATAAAACCACATGTTGCATATGGGTATCTAATGAGTTTAATAAAAAAATTATAAAGAAAGATCATATCTCACTTTTTTCTTTTTCTTTTTAATTTAATTTTAAATTAAATTCAATTAAAATCTCTTGATAGCGCTGTTTCAAATCAGTCTATATTTTTTCTATTTCAAATTTTCATCCATTCTTTTTCAATTTCAAAATTTTATCCAGTTTCCATGACATCAACATTCAACCTTTTATGAATGCACAAATTCTACCTATCAAATTAAGGTTATAAATTAGAGATCACTAAGGTTGAAAATTTTCCCACTTTTATTTTTATTAGCTAATTTAATATCAGTAAAAGAAAAAATGTGAAAGTGAAATGTTCGACCAGAGTCAAAATCAATACGAAAGAGACATCAACACCCACCAATTACTCTCGATTAGAAAATAAAGTATGGAACGCCAACACCAAATGTCTATTTAGGCATAAACATAAAGCATAATTTTTTTTTTTGAACAACAAAGCATAAATATTTAAAACATGATTTTTTTTCCAATATTTATGATGTTTGGCTTCTCAATTTTATTACTTCGGAAAATTCCAAAACTGATTATGTATATATTGAAAATTTTCAAATTTTTATGAATAATATTTTTTTAGATTAAAAGTTGATATCTAAAGAATGTAATCTCTGAATATGGTTCTAAAATTTTACTTAATTTAAATTATTAACGATATTAAAATAGTAAAATTACAATAAAGAGAAATAAATTACATAACACAAATTATCAGTCAAGCATAAAAAATGCAAGAAGGACAAATATATGGAGTTACGCATTTCGTGACACATGAAAACAACAGAAAATACAAACTCATACCCCATCAATACGCCCTCAAACTCACAAATGAGACGACATTTGATACAGTCAAGGAGGAAACACCAGGAATACCTACAAATATATTCTGGATACAAAATTATACACACCTACTCAGCCTATAAGACAACAGATCACAGTTACCAAATAATTGTAACAGCCGTACAGCAAAATTAGAAATAAGGATAACAATCAAAGGAAACTAAGTATACATAGAAGGGTGTTTACATAGATATTGTAGGAAGGATACACATAATACAAAGAACAAATCTGAGGAATCCAGAAGCGAAAGACAAGGTTATATTAGGCCTACAATTAAACAGGTACATGAAACGACTTTCTAAATCATTTTTTAAAAAAGTAAAAAAAATTCACGGTCACACTAATTTATTAACAGGAAAATATTGGTACGAGTATTTATATGGGACGAACAGGCATCTGCTTCCAGACGATTATTAAGCATAAAATATAGGAAAAAGATATGGTCCTTTTGACAAGCATCAATCCTAAAACATATAAAGGTAAAACCTACAAATTACATTTCATAATACGAAACTATAACAAGTAAAAATATTATATTTCTACAGCGTAAGAAAATTGTTATTGGCATCCACAAAAGCTACAAGATTCTATTTTGACAAATCCATAAACGCAAACAAAAGCTTTAAAAGAAGATATAAACAACCATCAACGGTGAAGGAAGCAGAAGACAGAAACATGAGAAGGCAAACAACAACTTAAAAAGGGAGAATGAATAATGAGTATGTAATGAAAAATAGCTTCCTAATAAAAGCAATCACACATGCTTCTCAAAATATAATGCAATCAAATAAATTTTCCAATCATGAGGAGAAAAACGAATACACAAATAAAATTACTTCATATATTTAATTAACTAACAGATTTTACATTCTTTATAAAATAATAAAACTAAGCAAATAATTAAAATAAATTATATCATCTGCATAAATTTGTATTACAGTTTTATCAAACCAGTTTTGTAAATAAGAAAAATCGCTTAAGAATAAAATAAATTACCGTAGAGAAATGTTAAATAAATCTACTCACACAATAATACATTGGACTTTAATCGAGATTACAGCAGAATAAAAACAGCCTATACTTTCACGTCTATAGATAATAACCACTAAAACAGTGTAAATACTTTACAAAATTCACCATGTCATTCAAAACAAAAGATTAAATATTTTAATATATTTTATATTCCTTTCGTATTATAATAAATGTCGTTTTAAAGATTTATTTTTGTTTCACAAAAACTATCGTTTCAAAATTTCAATATAAAAAATTAAATGACTTTTTATACCTCATAATTATTTATATCTTAAAGTTTGATTTACTATTGGTTAAATTGTGTTTAGGTATATAATTAATGATATGTTTTTTCTCGAAAATTAAAAAATGAAATATTTTTCTTAATCTGTGTACATATTTCTTAAACGATATTTTTTGTGAACTATATTTTTTTGGTTAGGATCAAACAAGATTTCCAAACTTTGCAGCTATACACACTAAAAAAGTAGTAACAAAAATATTAGATATTTTTTCTTAAAACAGATCAACCAGTAATAAACAAAAGAAACAAAATAAAGTATTATTAACCAAAAAAAAAATTATAGATAAGTAGCGCGGAATAACCTCTAATCTAATCTAATTTAATGTTCAAAGTATGAGGAATGACACTTGACGAGAGACCCTTTTTTTTTTTTTTTTTT
>KE155164.1:1022440-1034629 GCA_000411075.1 Sisymbrium irio
CGATTGGCCAATTTAAAGGTAGTTTCATGCATTCTATTATGTTTCTTTGATGGTGCTATGCTATTTGTAAATCCTGGTCCTAATAATTATTTTTTCACAGGAAAAACATTATTAATATAAAAGAGTGAAAATATCAATTATCATTTATTGTGCCCTACAACTCAAATATAAAATGGAAAATCAATTTATGAATGGATTGGGAAACGAATGCTATATAGCTTACAACAAAGAAGAACTCACCGTCCACTTGAAACCTCTTTTGTTTTCTATATAATCTATGGCTTATGTGCGATGGTGTCCTGTGTTTTCATGGCTTATCTTCAGTCGACAAAAGACTCGCAAACCCTTGTGAGAGACTTCGCTCAATCACACAATGCGACTTGGATGAACATCTTGGACTGTCCTCGGATCTAATTCGTTTTAAGTATGGCGACGAATAAGAGTATTGAGTTTCTGATATCTCTTCATCATCTTCTTCTTCATCGTAGTCTTTAGATATTTTTCTCTTTAAGCCTGGAACACTTCTTAAACCCGTGTGGCAGCGGCGGTAATCTTTGTGATGCTCATCTAGCAACAGCAGCAGCAACAGAAGATAATAAGACTTATATCAAGAATTCTCAAAACCTCCCAGATTATATAAAAACCAAACATACCTGAAAGAGGATCTTCATAAAGGCATGATTCAGATTCTGTGTCACCACAGTTACAGGACAAGCTAGTGTTCTTATTCGGTCCGAAAATGCTGTGAACCACCAACATTTAAAGGATTGGGTTTTTATTGTTTACTCTGTAGAGTAGAATGTGTTGAGAAATAAAGCTTTGTATTTGTTCCAAACCTGTACATATGCTCAACAAACTCATCGATGAGGACAGGCCAAGCACCTGAGTGAAACACAACAGAGTAAGATGAATCAAAAACACAAACAAATATACACCGCACTTGTTTTGGTGAGCAATCTAACGAATTTGTACCTTCGGAGTCATATCCTTCAAGATTCTCATGTACACAACGACTAAACGCCAGGACTTGATGCCATGTATCTTCTGAAATAGTGTGCCGTTGATTTTTCTATAAGTTACAAACATAATCTTCTTCTCGTTAGATCGACAAACAGAATAGCATTTTAGCAAAAATGTTTACACTTGCGATAAACAAGAAGAAAAAAAAGAAAGTACCTCGATGAAGTCACACCAGCGGTTAAGTAATCTAAATCTCCCAACCAAAACCAGCTTCCATGCGGTGATAGCTTTACCTACAGCTGCACAATATTACAATGGAGTATCAGCGTCATCTCTATTGGCGTAATGCTGACATAGTTTTTGAGGTGAGTAACCAAAACAATGATTGAAAAGAACAAAAGCTCATACTTATACTCTTCTGTCCATTCTCACGGCACATAAAGTAAACAAAATCATAAAAGCGGGTAAACTCGGAGAAGTCCACCTACAATACAAAGAGGGAAAATCAAAAAGGTCAGATCATCAGAGTGCAGCTGGTCAAGAAAAGAGTTAAAGAACCAATAGTGTAATGGTCGAAAAAACTTGCCATTAAGTCCAGCCGTGACATCAACTTGAACAATTCATCAAAAATGGAGTTTCTGCCATGGGACGCAAGGAGAAATAAGCGAGCGCATTAGCACAAGACAAGTAAGTTCTGCATCATATGATAACCATACACATAAATGAATTTGGAGCTCTCAAGAATAGGTTTCTAAGAAAAACAAAAAAAGCAGTTGAGCAATCACCTTGGCTGGAACTTATTCTGGACAAGACTCAAGAGCTGATTCAGTGCGTCTTTAGAATAGTTGGTTCTTTGTGATTCCTCATCGTGTTTATAAATATTACATAAAACTTGACTTGATCGAATGTCTGCAGAAGGAATATCATACAATAGAGACTTTAAATTCCAACGGAAAGGTACGAACTTTAACACAAATCTCACAAAGCAAGAAACTTTCAAACTGATAAAGCTAATGTATCAAACATAAAACCCTAGTCAACTGTCATAAAACCATTGAGCTCAAAAAGCATCCACTTCTCCATAGCAATGCCACAGAACAAGAAAACAACAATTAAAGATAAACCAGAGATCTTCCAAGCAATCGATCTAAGCTAAGGACAACACTATGTGCAAGATTGAAAAAAGAAATAGTTTTTTTTTTTATTAAAGCAAATTGAAATTGAAGGAGAAGAGTGAACAGATCGATGAAAGGAACGGACTTTACCACAAAATCTGCGATAAATCTCGAATATGTCGAATCGAGCAGGAACAGGAGGAGAAGAAGAAGCCATGGATTCTCTCTTTCGAGCTCTCGAGGCTTCTCTGTTAGGAGAGGAGCAATCGGAACTCGAAAGGATCGTCGAAAAAGAAACCGATGGAATTCAAGAGGAGATGAGGAAAAGCACACCCAGAAATCGAGCTTTAGAACCAAAAATCCCAAAAGGCAAAATAGTTAAAATTTACAAAAGACGAAAAATAAGGAAATTAATTAATTTTTGAACATTTTTTTTAATTCTCTGCTCCAATTCAGACCCAAAACTGAGGGCCCATTAAAAATATTCAAAGCATGACTTTACTTATACGGAGGATGTTTTGGGAATGACAGATTTTCCTTATATGGGCTTTACCCCCAATCTCAGTTCTCACTCACTGTCATACACTCGAGTATTAAGGAAAACCCAAACCATAATTTAGATAGTTTTTTTAGATATATCAAATTAGATATATTTTTTAGTAATTCGGATAATTTAGAAAGTTTTATATAGTATGGATATAAAATAACTAAAATGGAAAGGGATCTGATAATGTTTTGGCTATTATAATTTGTCTTAGTATAATTATTTATATCAAATCAAAACAAAATTAAACCAATTTACTAGTTATCCAAATCCTAAAATTAAAAACTGAATTATCCAAAAACCGAATGTCTAAGCTTAGACACTTTATATACAAATATATTTGGCTTAACATCAGGGGCGAAGCTAGTGCTCTAGGTGGGGATGCAAGTGCACCCATTAAATTATAAAAACTAAAAAAATTTACAATGAAAAGTTAAACTTAAATGGCAAAATTGGTTAGAGTGCACCATCTATTTTCAGCAAACCAAGTTCAAATCCCCCTCATCTCATATTTTGTACCCATTTACAAATGAATCTGGCTTCGCCCCTGCTTAACATTTCTTATTTCTTAAACTTGAACATCAAGATAAGTCGAGGAATGGTGACTTTTACCATGAATGAGTTTTGTTTCACTTAAAAGCTTGAAGGAAGCAAATTGTTAGTGAGAAAATCTTGGAAAGATTAAGATAGTGAACCAACACGTCTATTTATTATGAAAACATGATGGTTTTCTAATTTTTAAGCAGTTGATTGCATTCCAATGCCGTTGATTGCATTCCAATGCCGAGTCAAATTAGGATTATAAAAGAACAAAGTCTTACGTAAATTCAAAGTCTTGGTAACGATAGTTGAATTCTAAGTGTACACAAAGTCTAGATATCTAACATAATATATATACAGCCATACCAATAAAAACATACAAATTTCATAGTTAATATGATATTTTTTTTGTTTCTCCTTTTTAGCCCATGTACTTGTATGTTATCCTTTTTCTTTAGTAATACAAAGAAGAAAATTATACACTCACAAATTGTTAAATAGATAAATTAATTAAAAATTCAAGTCAAGTCGACCTAACCTTCCTCCAAATAAGACCAAAAGACTACTAAACAAATCCAACAATGTTGCAAGAAATAGAAAGAAACTTCCTCTTTCCTTTTTCTTTTCAAACACGGTGTTTGTCTGTTTGTCTCTACCTGCACCACCACCTTCCTCTCTTTTGCCTTTTAAGAACACACGATCATGTATATATATATATATCATCCAAGCACACAAATTCTATATCTTCAATATCTCCTCTAAGGCTCTAAGACGCTATACAAAGTTCTTTGTGATTCCTTTTATTGATCATTCATTAATACACAACCATGGAGAAGAGTTTATTGTCGAAGTGCAAACAATCTTCGTCTCTCACTTTGTTTGCTCTGTTCAACATGTTCCTGATCGGGTTTGGCAGATGGGTTTCTTCTGCTCGCATCTTTTTATCCAGTTTCTTGCCTCTTCTTCAACACCATCAACGTGTTTCAGGCAAAAGCAACAAAGACCTGGATTCCTCAGACCAACAGGAGAGTTTGATCAAACGCAAACAAGAACAAGAAGAGGAAGATGATTATCTCTCTAGAGAAGACGCAGAGATTGTTATGAGAAGTTTAGGGCTTTCTCCCGACTCAGAAAGCGATGAGCTTCAAGAACGGAACAGTTCAAAGGAGATTTCGAGCTTGTTCGAAGAGAAAGAGGCGAGCTTGGAGGAAGTGAAGCAAGCTTTTGATGTGTTCGATGAAAACAGAGATGGCTTCATCGACGCTACAGAGTTGCAGAGAGTTTTGACAGTTTTAGGTATCAAAGAAGGATCTTACCTAGAGAATTGCTCGGTTATGATCAGATCACTAGATGGAAACAAAGACGGAAGATTAGATTTCAACGGATTTGTGAAGTTCATGGAGAAGAGCTTCTGCTGAACTGAAATCATATGATTCTTTTGTTTCTTTTTCTAACACATCTTTGCTTCTTAATTCTTATCTTGTTTCTTACGCTTCTTGGGATGAGATTGTGTACGTTTAAACATGGTCGTTGTTAATACTAATCAGACTTTCATGATATCTTAAGGACTTCTAAGTAATTCCATAACTTCTAACTTAAACCTTTGAAGAGATCATATCTCACTGCGGCATTAAATTGAACACCTTGCGCGCACATAAATCAAATCTGCTCACTCTCTTGTTAACGCTCGAGTAAAAAACGCGGGGACTAGTTCCGACCTACCGCCGGGACTAAGGAGACAATGGGTTGCTCTAAAAAAGCTGTCTTTGGGTATACAAGAGAAGACGCATAAGCGTTGACGAAGCGCGTTGCTCCGAGGTGTGGGCCTGGGAATATATTATATGGGTTATGATTAATTAAACCCTACAAGCTAGCTTTAAACGACCTATAGAATCTTCGCAGCTTCACTCCGAGATCGCCGAGCAACGACCCTCGTTGGAGTTTCGATTTTGAGGTAAGCTATTGGTATCGAGATTATACTCCATAACCGGAATCATATACTACCTTTGTTGATATTGAGACAGAACAATCAAAGTTTCTAGATTTGTCTGTTTTCGGACATCCATCTTTTTTGCTTTCTGGGGTATTTGTGGGTTTTTGAAGAACTTATCTATATAGTCTGTGATACAGACTGTGACTTGACCTTGAAGGAAAGAGATTGATCGTTTGCTTATTTGAAGCATTTGAAAAAGTTCTGGAGATTGTTTGATGGCAACTTTTGTTTTGCTTATGGCTCTTGTATCATAGAAGCTTCTCGGGTATAAGCTCAAAGGGCTTAAGATGAGTGTAAATAGAGGCAAGGATTTGAGACGTCCGGTGATGAATCTCGTTAGACTGAAAGGAACACCGATTTTGCAACAACTGCATTTGGAAGAAAGGCTTCTTAGAACATCCTCTGATAACTGGTGTATCGTTAATGATGGAACCAATGTCCCCACCATTGTCATGGGAATGTCAGGGTAAAGACCTGATCATTCCATCTTTTTCCTCTGCCTTTGTGGTGAGATATCATTACCATGTAAAAAGAGATAAACTTTGAGAATGTCGGTTTCTCTCATTACAGGAAGCCTTGTCAACTTCTTGAGCTTGGACCTGTTATAGAGGATCGAATACCGGTAATCAAAAGATTCACGGGAGGTGGAACGGTGATTGTGGACAAGAGTACCATCTTTGTGAGTTTGATTTGCAACAGAGATGATGTTCCAGGTGTCCAGCCTTATCCTGGTTCTGTCATGGCATGGAGTGGTTCGTTGTATGCTGAAGTGTTCAAGGGTGTTCATGGTTTCCAACTACGTGAGAACGGTGTGTGAAACTCTTTTGTTTTTGCGGATCTAGTTAGTTACTCTGTTCTTCATAACCACATTGAAAAGGTTTAATGCTTCTTTTTTTCGTATTTCGTATTTCGGATTTTCAGATTATGTTTTTGGAGACCGTAAATTTGGTGGAAATGCTCAATCAATAACTAGGAATAGATGGATACACCATACATCATTTCTATGGGACTACAATGTGGGAAACATGGCTTACCTTAAGCTGCCTTCGAGAGTGCCACAGTACCGGTTGGTATGATCCTTATTTCATCTCGATCTAATTGTCGGATTGATTACTTGATCCCAAAACACTTTGATTCGTGGAATTCAGTTACAATTGTTTGGTACATTGTAGGAAAGAGATCACTCAGATTTCGTGTGTAAAATGAAGGATTACATTGAAAGATCGGATTTTGTCGAGAAGACAGTAAAGGCTGTGGAAAATCAATTCACATTGAAACAAGTGAACCTTAAGGATGTAGATTCCTACGCAAAAGGGGAACATTTGAAGACCACGAGGCTCCTTACAATGGAGGAACTTGAAGAAGCAATGGCAAGCACAACTCAGAATGTATGAGCGGACGGCTCATCCTAGTTAAGTTCTGTACTCATGTGGAATGCAAAACTGCTATAGTTTGCGTGATCCTTGATTCTTTGCCTCGTTGTAGACCATTTTTAGAATTCAATTCATGGTCTAATTAACTCAGAATTCGTAAGAAATATGTGTTGATGTTTCATTTTGTAATATGGATTCAAAGGTTGGTTCAGAAATTCAATAAATAGCACACGGAGAAAAAGAAAAGAAGTCACTTGATCTATTAGCTTGCAATGTTAATGGCTAACAAGAGACAGGGGCTTTGACAATAGAGTTTAAGTTCTTGATTAGCTCCCAGTCTTTTTTCTCTCTCTCTCTCTCTAAATGTTGTAGCTTTGGTGGCCTACCCCAAGAAAATCTATAAATGCTGGAGGTTTGGTGGTCTCAAAATATCTGGTCACCATTTTATGTTCTGCAGATGATGATGGCAGTGATAATGACGACGATGATGATGATGATGATGATGATGGTTCCTGGATGGAGACATGCAGTGTCAGTGCCAAGGAATCTGCAGAGAAGGTTGAGTAATGCGGGGCCTGCATTGGCATGCGCGAAGAACAATACTCTCCTTGGAGATACTGAGCTTTCAGGTTAGTTGTTCCCTCTTTTAGCAATTTCCAGCTGTACTTTTCCAAATTCATATCTTCACTATCTACAGTTCCAGCAAAATACACGGAAACATGAAGCTTAAAACTCATCAGCATCAATTGAATATCTCAAGAACTTGCAATCTGGTTAGCCTTTTTTTCTTTGCCGTATTAACTTAGGTGGATAAATTTTGAGTAAAAAAATATGTTCCCATAAGCATAATGATCCCTAGCGATAACTATTGAAACTATAGAATGAGATTCAGTAAGCGAGACTGGATTATTGGCAAATGATAATGGATACTCACACACTGGATGTCTATAAGTACTAGATAGAGTAATGAGAAGACACAAACCCGGAGGAATATTGAAGCTTCTGTGATCTGCAGTAGGTTCATGAGAAGACCCATTGAATCTCCTGACGTAAGAAGTTGATTGCTGCCTCAACTTTCTTGCCATGAGAACATGCCAGTGGTTCTTTAAGGCATTGTCTGTTCTCCCATTGAAAAGCTTAGCAATCATAGCCCATTTGTTACCAAATGCTCTGTGGGCTGCAAGTAACGTCTCTTCTTCCTCAACACTAAAAGCTCTCTTGTTGATCTTCGGATCTAACTGGTTAAACCACCTCAATCTGCAACTCTTACCTTTAACAATCCAAAGAAGCAAGAAAACAAAACACATTGTTACTTTCACTTTGAACTTTTTGTTGAAAATGCTGGGTTTTACCTGTTCTTCCGTGCATCTTCTCTGCAATGTGGTTCCAGTTTTGAGGACCGTAAACAGCAACAAGTTCCATGAGTTCAGAATCCTCGGAAATTCTCCAATGTCCTCTACTACAAACCTTAGAACCTCTCTGCTTCTTCTTCTTCTTCTTCTTCTTCATTTCATCACTCTCCTTCAGCATCCTTGTTTTATTAGAGAATTCCACTGCATTGTTTTCTCCAAACCCGTTACATGCTCCTCTGCAACGGAGATCAAAAGGGTATTCTTTGAAACATGAGAAATCCATCTAGCTCTTCTCTTGGTATCTCTCCTATAACCATGTCTCATATATCACTCAGAGACATAATATATACATACGAGATAGAGCATGTGATGTTTGGATTCGGTGATGGTTATGTTATCGTATGTAACTTTTTGATTGCTAAAAATGGAAACTTGAGGAGAGAAGAACAGGTATGAGGAGTGAGAGTATAAATAGAAATAGAAAGAAACCCCACGCATACATCTTTCATGGTTGCTCTGTTAAGAACAGTTTCAGTTCTCTGACATCATGTTTTTAAAAAAATCGTTTGAATATTTGTCACCTTATATTCTTCTCCCCACGCTTTACTATACTAAAATATACCATTTCCTTATATATGCATAAATGTAGGTGTATGAGACCAAAAAAATGCATAACCATTTTTAGATGCAATTCATATATATCGTATATATGTGTGTGTGTGTCTATTTAACCATATGCAAGTTTAAAGCATTATTCAAGGAATAACAAAAAAAAATGGAGTACCATATGGTAGTTGTGGCAAAAACATGTACATTCAAGAAGAAGAAATCAGTAACTATCCTTCAAGGTTCAAATAAGTCCCACTAAAATGGAGCCAAGCTTAAACCCACCAAATCATATTAACTTTGATTTGTGTTGGCGGTTAAATATTGTAGACTAATCCGCAAAATTGCAGAAACAATACGGATATGAATCCGAAAATATAACTTTGCCTAATATAGAAGCACAATATTAAATGGATCAGAATCTTAAAACATAAAAAAATATACATATAATACATGTTGAACCAATATTATAGAAACAATCCTACAATTTTCGTTATAGTACTATTTAATAACCTAAAATTTTCAAAGACGTCTTGCAAAGTTTTAAAGCGATGATAGCTCCAAGCCTCCAACTAGTGACATCTTTCAACCGTTTTTTATGGATTAAAAGAAATATTGGCCAATCAATAAGCAATTTAGAATAGATCTAAAGTTTAAGTCCTTTGATTAAAATATTAGAGACTTTAAGAAATGGTTTACAACTCTTTCAGGTACACGGGTATTGTTTGCAATTTTTCCTTGGTCTTTGATTTAATAGTAAAAAGGACCCATGATCAGGGTTTGCTTAACAATTTTATGGGTTATTGGACAAAAAGAAATATTAAAAAAATTTTAAATATTTTTATGGAATTTTTGTATATAAAAATTATATATTTATGAAAATTTAGGTTTAAAAGTTATTAAAATATTTTTTTAACTATTAAAAGTACTTTCATGGGCTCTTTTGTATATAAAATGTATATATTTATGAAAAATTGGGTCTAAAAATTATTAATATAAAAAAAATTAAAATTTTAAAAATATGTTTATGAACCCCTTTTGTATATAAAATTATATTTTTATAAAAATTAAATTAAAAAAACATTAAAATTTAGGGGAACATGGGTTTGGGCCTCAGGCGATCACATCACTTATCCCCTTCTCAGCCGGCATTGCCCATGATTAAAAAACCACACACGAGTTAAAAATTTAGAAGTCAATAAACAAATTGTAATTTCACTTTCATTCTTATTTATTTTGATAACAATATCACCTTTCTTTTGATTGACAAAAACAAAAAGTATCAATTTTCTTTTTCTTATATAAAACGTTGATTATCCGTCTCTTTCACTCGTTCACACACATTTCGCTACATATCACTATCAGTCCAAATTTCAATTGGTTACCCAAAAAAAAGTCCCCAACTTGGTACCGGAAATTACAAAAAGAAAAAGAAAAAGACGCAATTACAAAAACCGAACAAACCAAACCGGTCTACAATATATATCGCTTAGACTTAATTATAGAAGTTAGTACCGAAACTGCCCTCCGGTGTAGGTCTGGCCAAAGGACCAACTGGCAGGAGCAACATTGTACGACACGACACTTCGGCGATCACTTGTGGTAACAACAAACGACAGACTTTGACCATTGAGGTAGGAGTTGCTTTGCCAATTTTGCCCCCAATTTCTTGACATTAATTGCCATCTTGACTTTGACCCTCTCATCGAGACAGAGTGTACGTCCCCGGCTCCACCGACGTTCGTGACCAGCACCAAGTTAAAGTATGAGTGACCGTTGATCGTGAACCTTATCCCACCGCTTCTCCTGCACCGAACCCTATATATTCATCCGAAAACAATTATTACATTAACAATTAATACTATTATGAAAGTTTAAATTAAATAGCTCTCCAGAAAAGGGAACCACTAGTTTGGTGTCGATTTAATAGTTACTGGTATACAGTTTTTCGGTCTATTAATAACTTAATACCCAGTTTCTGCTACATTTATCAACTGGTCCAAAAGTAGTAAATGCGTATTAATAGGTCTAAATCCCATTAAGTGGTGTGGTATCAAATGAATCACGCAGATATGTCTAGTGTGTGGTACACAATAATTTTTCACCGTTTTTTCTTAACAAAAATTAATGGTTTTAACTTTTAACCTATTAACTATTACACATAAAGAGAATATTATTTTTTAAATATATTTTTGTTTTAATAATATAGTTTCAGTCATACTAATTTATTTTATATATGGGTTCCATGGAAAGTCATACACAAAAATTAAGAAAGATAAGGAAACCTTACTTTTCCTAGCTATTGATCTATTAAACAAAACCAAAAAGATATTTGGAGAAATTTTTGCTAGCAAAAAAAAAAAGAAAAATAGACGAGAGAACCAGTTAAAAGTTACGACGAGCCATATTCATATCAGCCGGCCCATGCACCTGTTGACTGTTTCTAAATAAGTACAACTTTAAACTTGCGATCTTACTACTTATTTCCTTTTCACGAGTTTACGTACGAGTATATCTCTTAGATATTCGACTTGGAAATTTGTCTACTCCTCAGGAAAAAAGTTACTTAAAAAGTGCTACGAAAATCAAATATACCAGTAATATATACAAAAAAGTATACTGTGAAGTGTGAAGTTATGTTTTATATTCCACAAACTACATATAATATAGTTCAGTACTGAGCAATTTCATGATATTAAATAAGCTCACTGGGAGGGTCTGAACCGGGTTAATAAATTAATACCTTCTGTACATTACCGGAATGATACCGGACTTGTAAAGAGCGATATGCTCGTAGATGGGCTGAGAAAGATCGAAATGGTGGTTGGGAGGATCGCAGGCGCCACCAGGAGGACAAAAGTTAGTGGCAGTGACCACAATGGACCGGCCTTGTATACACCACTGAGGATCATTGACACATTTCAGCTGGAAGCAGGCACCACAGCTAAGTCCGTTATCGAATAACGCCGTGCTCAGGGCCGCCGTCTCTGTTCCGTAACCTTGGCTGTACAGATTCCCGTACCCGCATGCTCCACCTAATTTTGTTCATTAGGCAAATGTTTAGAATCCATCAACAAAAACTAGGCTTAGGTTTTTTTTTCTGTACATCTAGTGTCTGTTGGTTTTAAAAATAAACTCACAATTATTACTTTAGCAGTAAAACGATTCTGCTAATTGTAAACGCAAACGTAAAGTCGACAAACTCACAAACATATACAAGATTTTTCTTTTGTTTGCGTCCAGCGTTTGCGTTTACGTTTTGTAAAAATAACTTTTAAAAAGTGAAAATGTTTGTGTTAGAAAATTAGTTCAAAGAAATTAAATACTAAAATGTATATATAAAGAAAAGTGCGAAAACATAGCGTGCGAAACAGTTAGTTCTTAAAAATATGAAAAAATAGTGTTATATGCATTTCTAAAAAGTCATAGAGTCGATATTCTTCATGCTCTGTTTGTATAATATAGTAGTATCTTTTATTTTATTTTTTTGTTACGATTAGCCGTTGAAATTGTTTGCATGTTACGAGGGGACTAACTAACTAGCTCTGAAAAGATGAGATGATGGTGAGGTGAAATAACACAACCCGGATGCAATTAAAATGAGTTACTAAAGCCTTTTTATAGATTGGAGATCAATAAGGTATACCCATAGTGCCGGAAGCATCGCCACCGCCGTAAAAAGTGGCATGAGCGTTGATCCACGGTC
>KE155164.1:1042964-1065605 GCA_000411075.1 Sisymbrium irio
TCATTCCTTATATGCAAATAAAAGAAAATGGAACTCTTTCTAGATTAATTTCTTGTAGATGAGCTGTGTGTGGTTTGTTGCAGTAGTATTGTACATGGGTTGGCTTGCATATCTAAGCGAGCCAAGGCCCATTAAGTTTGGATTATCTCTGGTGAACCTTATGTGACCTAGTAGTTGCAGCATTTCTCATGTACCCAACTCCATTTTATAATACATCAAGTACACAATTTGAATAAAATTAATCCGACATTTTAAAAATATAAATATTTCAACAGCTTTTTAGCCCCCCAACAACAAAAAAAGAAATTCAACACCTTTAATGGAATAAGCCTAAAACGTTTGTACCAGTTAAGCCAAATCTCGATTAATATATTTGAGTGTCCTAATCTTATAAAGATATCTTTGCTGATTCAGTTAACCTGGTCTGGTCACTAAAGTCCCAACTCAATGAAAGCCAAACTAAGCTAGGAACATAACCCAAATATTTTCCTTAACTGGTTAAGCTCATTTGAAAGCATTTTCTCGTGTATTATAGTTCAGATATTCAAAGTTGCCCAGGGATCTCAAAAAACTTTTATCCAAAAATTAATAGATCTTAATTATTTTGAACATCTCGCATTTGGCATGTATAATTTGTGCCATGCATGGCTACATAATCAAGCAGAATCATAATCGTTAATCCAGTGATCAACTTGAAGCGATAGTCCAATATTTTGATCCACCATTCGTACAAATAACTCAAAGGTCTTCGATTCTATAAAGAGAGAATCAGTATCTTACACATTAGGGTTTCAGACTTTATAGATTATATCCGTATTTTCTTATGTATCCCTTAATTATTAAATTGAGACGTTAGAAAAAGAAAACATTAAACTGATCATTACTTTAATATATCCACAAAATTGGGTCGCCTAACACAAACAATAATATAGGACCATCTCTTTTAGATGACATAATATCCATTAGCAGATAGACACGCGTATTGCTCCGAATCGTTTACTGATGTTTCGCGCCAGGAAGCTGGTCAAAACCCACTTTAAGTAGTTAATTAGAAGTGTTATTAAGAACAAAGCTTACTGTTTGATCAAAAAAAACGAACAAAGCTTACTGCCTGCTTTTTGAAGACCATTGACATCTAACCACGTGTCTTCTCTGGCATTCATATGACGTTAACCGTTTACAGTAAATATCAAATCGGCACTCGTTAGATAAGAAGACGATTGCTACGGTTGAAAGTCTTGCCGTTTTTAGAGACAAAGCCGCCACGTGGGTTTGGGGGATACGGCTCACCAAAAATAAAACATTTATACAACTGTTTTTGTTTTTCTCCTTTATTTAATGAAAAGAAATTAATTTGCAGCATTTGCTTTGGCATTTATTAAAATAAAGTAAATCATTAGATAAGAATAATTTAATTCCCAAAAGTCTCTTATAGAAAATATATAGCTCAATTAACCAGTTCCTATAATACGTTTTGATAGTATTGAAAATGATGAATAATGAGAGCACCAATTCTTTGCCGACTAAGAAAATAAGTGATTCATATAATAACAAATCATGAGATTAACTGATTCTTAAAGTTGACAAAATAAATAAAAAAATCTCTCTAGAATTTTCTCCTGCCTTGAGAATAAGTTTGCATTGTTCTACTACCTTACAAAATAATGAGCTATCATATGCATAATTGCATATATGAACTCGTTGGACATGTCCCAACCACCTTAGTGCATGTAAGCATGTTATTTCTCTTCGCCTTGTCACCTATTTAATATTACTACCTTCATACTATAAACATGCACGAAGACAAAGGTCACGTTAACCAAGGTTTCACTAAGGCCTAAGGGTCTATACATTTTTGGTTCTATTAATTAAAATTCTGTAGGAAGCGAATTTATACACCACTTCATCTATGTTATTCATTTTTGAAAAATAACTAGAGTTAATGAAATATCTAACTACCTCACAATTAATAACTTTGGTGATCATTAGAATTATATAAAATATTAAACAAAAATGCAATATATATACATGTATATATATTGGACTTGCTAAAAATAACCAACCAATTTATGACAACTTTTTCCTCATACAAACAAACGTTATTAGTATATCAAAAATTACAATTTAAAGTTGATTATTTTACAAAAAAATTATTTAAGAAGAATGTTTTTGTTGTTTGATAATTTGACTACTCTATTATTATTGATTTGGGATATTAGTCAAACCCATAGTTTAAGAGTTTGAAATCTAGCTAGACGTACAAATATGTATACGGAGAGTTTACTGGATTAGGTATTGAGAAAACTTCAGATTTTTTTTTTTATAAATCTCTTTTATTGTATTTGATATTTGTAAAAATTCTTTAAAATTATAGTTATTGGATTAATCAATACAAAGTTTTGAAAACTTGAAAATTTGAGATTTCATCAATAAAATATATCAGAAACGATTAAATAATAATTTATAGTTAAAAATTAATGAATACAAATACCATCTCTTATGATGGTATTATAATATTTTTTTTACTTTTTTGTTTCATTATCAAAAACTAAATAAAAAATTTTGAAATAAGAAAAAGAAAAATATTCATTAAAATTAAAATTAAAATTTTCAATATCGCTTTTTCATTTGTATAGAATACAAATCTTGACAAAAAAAATACTATATATCATTTTAAGTATATTTAAAAAGTAAGAATCCTTTTTTCAAATATAATCAAATTTCAATTCTTTTAAAATGTTATTTGAATAAGAGATATAACTAAAAAAACAGATTTTAATCATTTTCTTTAATTTATTATTGTTAAATCACTTATAAAAATTTTAAAATCAAGTCCTGAATGTTTTAAAATCTCCTTGAATATCTCAAATCATGATCTAATAAGCATCTCTAAACTTCATTTTATCTGGACCAAGGCCACGCTACAATGTGTTGCTCTAGTTAAAGCATTTTTTAAACTTATAAAGGCTCGGTTGCTGCTCGAAAACTCGAGCTCTTGCCAAATATAGAAACTAAAAATATTGTTTGAAGGACAAATCAATTCTATAGCGTCTCATATCTCCAAATAATAATATATATATTTTTAATGAATTGACAAAAGCGTCATCAGTGATGTGATAAGATTGTTCTTATCGCATGATCAACAGAATTGGATGGGTAGCCACCGGTGAAATGTTCCTGGTCAAATTGAAGCTTTGAGATGTTAAAGTTTCTGAAATAGAAAGATTTAATTATTTTGTTAATAGAACAAAATATCTTCAAAATTAACATCCCCATCTATAAATTAAGAAGTGTCCTATCGGTCTACGCATCTTTCTCCTGCATTATCTTACTGTTAAAGGACTAAATATAGCATAAAACCAAAATCAATTTTAAAAGATTCTTTTGGAACAATGTTTACGGTTGGGTCGATCGGGTCTACATTGACTTGTAATATATACTTTATTAATATATACAACTGAGATATTATAACTTTATTTCTCCCAACTGGGTATAGTTACATTCGGATAATCATATTAAAATAATTTTAGAAAAAAATAACAATTTGAAACCAAACACAAGTGACCAATTATTGGTGGATAAAAACTAAAATAATCTCTTCTTCTCCATCCGATTCAAACTAGTATAAGAGCTTGGCTGCTCGGACCAATTTCTCTTCTCTCCTACAAAAATATCAACTTTCTTCTTTCTCTTTCACAGGAAATAACTCTTTCTGTAATCTTGTCATCTCATTTCAACAATAATCAACAACTTCTTTGATACTTTTTTCTCAAGGAAATGGATTACGAAGTATCAAGAATTGGGGAGATCGTAGAAGATTCAGAGCAGATTGATTTGCCACCTGGCTTCAGATTTCACCCAACAGATGAAGAACTCATAAGCCACTACCTGAGACCCAAGGTTCTAAACACCCTCTTCTCCGCTATAGCCATTGGTGAAGTCGATCTCAACAAGGTCGAGCCATGGGACTTGCCATGTAAGTTAAACTTCTTTTCCTTTTTTAGGTTTCCTAATCACTCTGTTTTGTTTCTTTAGTTATGTTATACTCATGTTTTACTTTTGGTGAAGCAGGGAAGGCTAAGATTGGAGAAAAAGAGTGGTACTTCTTCTGCGTAAGGGATCGGAAATATCCGACCGGTTTAAGGACGAACCGGGCTACTAAGGCCGGTTATTGGAAAGCTACAGGCAAAGACAAAGAGATCTTCAAAGCAAAAGCTCTTGTTGGTATGAAGAAAACTTTGGTTTTCTACAAAGGAAGAGCTCCTAAAGGAGTAAAAACCAATTGGGTCATGCACGAATATCGCTTAGAAGGCAAATATGCAGTTGACAATCTCCCTAGTACCGCTAAGGTAATATATCTATATATAAACTCATATTGCTTATCTTTTGAAGCTGGATTTGTTTTCTGAGTTTTGGTACACGTTTGTGAATGCAGAACGAATGGGTTATTAGTAGGGTTTTTCAGAAAGGGGCAGACGGCAAGAAGATACATATCTCCGGCTTAACGATGCTCGGTTCAGGTATTAACCAATTCAAACAGGTTGGTTTACCTCCGCTGATGGATTCTTCTTCTCCATATCTCAAGAATGGAGGAGGAGACTCTTTCGCCGGATCCTTATCTCACGTGACCTGCTTCTCCGACCAAACAACAGAGGACAAGAGTCAGCTCTCCGACTCAAAGGATGAGTGTAACCTTACCGAACATTTGATACCCAACATTGGTTCTATGATATACTCTGATCCTGTGTTTATGCAAGATAACTCTTCCATATTGAAGATGTTGCTTGACAGTGAAGAAACCCAGTTTAAGAAGAATCTCCAGGATTCCGGTGCAGCGGAAAACGAATTAAGCGCGAGTTCTTGGCACGGTCACAATCTTTTTGGTTCGGCCGCTCTTGCTGAGGTCGACTGCTATTGGAATTTCTGAATTTGGAAACTGAAAAACTCATCGAAAATTGGGGTACATATGGGGAAAACAAACAATTAGTGGGTATTTTTAGGGCTTTATAATGTTATGTGCTTGCTCTAGATTATAGATTATAGACTCTAGCTAGGATATACAAAGATATTGAAAGACTGTTGTAACATTTTGTAAAAAGGACCAACTTGTGAAAATCAATTATCTTACCATTTGTATAATTTGTCTAATATAATTGAATTTTAGGGATGGAGTATGATTGATCTTCTAGCAAGCCATTCAAAATCTCGTTTTTTTTTAGCGATTTAAAATGTATATGAATCAAATTCAGCATATGGCCCAAATTGAAGGAAAATAATTTAGCTTGATTCCGTTTAATATGAGTAGTGAGTACATTTCCAGCAGAAAAATAAAAGTTCCGTCAGAATATTCCTCAAACCTTAAGATTTTTGGCCAAATATTAGTTTCTGTTTAGTTTCGTCGGTTTTCTCTCATACTTTTATTTCAAACTTTTAGATACGGAAGGACCATTTTGACTATCCAAATCGGTTTTGTTTTTTCTCTTCAGTTTGGATTGTATCAATTCAGAATATCCAAATTAAACACTAAAACCAAACAATGATCGATTGACAACAGAATTATGTTATTTTAAAGATTAGATTAGTTAGAAACCAAAAAATTGTTCAATGTTTCTCTCAGTGACCAAAAATTACATGTCATTTCATGTGTCTTAGGCCACCAACCAAAAAATGAAAAAACCATCTAAACGTATATATGTATCTACCAATTGTGAACTTTTTTTCAACTCATCGCGGGTGTGATTGATTAACTTACAGGCTTACAGCTGCGGTAAGAGATGTATCTTTCTTATAGTAAATTTGTAAGTAGTCGGTAGAACATTTAGCCAAAACGGGGGAAGAGCAAAGTGGTACAAAATATATAGCGTTTAATACTATCTAACACATTTTTTTTGAAATGATGATTAAACATTCGGATCCAGTTTCAATAGATCCAACAAAATTTTAACTATCCGGATCAGACTCTACTAGGTTCCTCGGATATTATAATTTCCAGAGCGAATTGGAGTGGATATTGCACTCCAGAACACGTTGGCTGATGTGAATTATTAGGAAAGTTTGGTCGTTCGGCCAACTGTTGGAAACGAAAACACTTCGAAAAACTAGTTCACTTGAACGGTCAACATAAAATGTTAAACAACTTTGTCCAAAAATAAATAGTTTCTCAAGTGACGCAAAACGCGAGTCTGTTAATACTAATTAGACTATTTACATAAGAGCCGTGATTCTCTTTTTCTCTCTTTTCCTTGTCAAGATTTTCTACTTACTTTTCAAGCAAGCAAAGGATAAGTGACAATTCCTTCAATATATACTTGAAGAGCTAGATGCATAGAGAGCTTAATCACATCTTATAAATTCCATTTCTGATTATATTTGAATATGTCGTCATCATCACTTCCTGATTACTTAAGAGATGAAGATGTGACAGAGACACTAGAGATCTCATGTCAACTCTTCCAAGTGAGAAAGGCTGGGTGGTGAGTATAATGTATAAGTTCCAAGGAATTTGGCAGACACCAGCTCTGTTACAAGGAATTTTAAACTGCCAAAAACATGTCCAAGCCAAAGATTCCGACATTTACCTCGTGACAATTCCCAAGTCAGGTACCTCTTGGTTGAAAGCGCTCGTCTTTTCTCTCCTTAATCGACATAAATATCCGGTTTCTTCTGGTAATCATCCTCTTCTGCTTTGCAATCCTCATCTTCTCTTGCATTTCTTGGAGGGATTTTACATGAAAGAAAGCGACTTCCCCGAGGATGTGCCATCTCCAAGACTCCTGAGCATGCACATATCGCATCTCTCAGTGCCCGAGTCCGTTAAGAGCTCGTCTTGCATGATAGTGTATTGTTGCAGGGACCCTAAGGACGTGTTTGTTTCCTTGTGGCATTTTGGGAAGAAACTTGCACCTCAAGAAACCGTGGATTATCCCATTGAAGACGTTGTTGAAGCGTTTTGTATAGGGGAAATTTTCAGCGGATCGTTTTGGGAGCAAGTTTTGGGATAGTGGTACGCGAGCAAGGAGAACCCCGAGAAGGTTTTAGAGGCACTCAAGAAGCAAACCGGAGCTTAGCCGAAGCGAATCTCTGAGTTCTTAGGATGCAGTTTCACTTATGATTATGAAGAAGAAGGGAGAGGAAATGTTGGGGAGGAGATCGTGAAGCTGTGTAGTTTCGAGAGTTTGAGTAACTTGGAAGCTAATAATAGAGGGAAATTGCTGAGTTGAGACTAATGCTCTCTTTCGAAAAGTAGAGATGGTAGGATGGAGAGACACTTTGACTGAGTCCTTAAAGAGACTATTGATAGAGCTATTGAAGACAAGTTCCGAGGTTGAGCTCTTAAATTTACTTACTACAGTTTTCAAACCTCACTGACTGTACTCGTGCTTTGTTCTTCGATAATGATCATCTTCTCAGTGTTTGAACGATAATATGTTCTGTATGAATAAAACGGATTCATGTTCTGCTTATTCTGTTCGTTTCCCAGATTTATGACTGAAGTTTGTAACATATCCTAACGTTGCTAGTTACTTCAAAATCATAGGTTTCCGATTTATTAGAAGTGACTATTATATATATATTTTTAGTACGAGTGGTCAATACGAATTTCAATTCTGTTTTAATTCAGTTTTAATCGGACACTGAAAAAGTGAGATCAATTCGGGTCGGTTCTAATTGGCTTGTCCAGATTCAAAACGCTAGAAAACAAAAGAAACAATTGACATTCAGACCATCTTTCCAAAACCAATTTCATAGTTTCATGTCTCTATAAGAAACTTAATAATATAGAGATTAAAAGAAGATTGTGATATTTTAATTTCAAAAGAACAAAAGAAAAAGCAGCAAGGCTTTACTGGAGAAAAGAGAATTTCAGGAGAATACTGGCAGCAGAGACAAGAAAACCCGAATTGAATCGGGTCGGGTCATAAGCTGCAAAGCGGATCCCTAATTTTGATATATGCACATTAATCAATTAGACAGATTCCCCAATTTTTCATAGTTTCGGGGATGTCCCAGTACTTGTGCAATAAAGCCTTACGGTAATCAAAAATCAAACAGAAGAAATAGAGCAACAATGAGAACACCAGAAGCGAAGGAGAAGAAAGAAACGGCGGAAGAAAATAAGGGTTTAGTGTTTTACTGAACATTCATATTCAACATCTTTTTGATATCCAAGGTTATATATAAACCCATAGTAAAACCCTACTTATGTGGCTATGTTTGTTTGAGTCTTTTTGGGGCTTGATCTAAATTTTTGGGCTTCTTATATATATTTTAAATTGGGCCCTTTGGCCCTTTAGCCAATGAATTTGTTCATTCATCTGTTAGATTTGGTAGAGAATATATGTTTAATATTTTTCTTAATCTTTTTTCCTGGCTAAACTTTTGTTATTTAACTGACAAGTGAAGTTATAAGAAGATATCAAATAATACTAGAAAAGTGATACCATAAAACTAGTAATTTTGGAGTTCTGTTTGATAAACTGTTTTAAATTATTAACTTTTACATTTTTGTGTACACAATTTATGCCACATTCACCAATTTATATATTTGCCGGAAAATTGGAAATAATTAATTTTTATACGATATGGTATAATTTACACGCTCTTGCTTCCTCCAAGTTCTTGAAAAGGCAAAGGTACAGACTTGAAGGCTCTGTATTTCCCCACATTGTTCAAATGCTCATTCTCCAACCTGATTGCAACACACAAATTAGAATTTATAAAAAGTTCATCCCATGATCTCTTTCTTCAATCAAAATATCTGAAATTTCATATATGTGGTTTTACAAGTAAAAATATTGAACCTGAAGAAGTTCCAAATGCCACGACGAACAATCTCTAAGCTGCCAACAACAGCAACCAAAGCTCTTTTATGCAAAAATGGAGCTTCCTTAATCCCAAGAACCGTCTGCATCCACGCCAGCCTCAACACCACATTCACCACCTTCAGTTTAAAATATCCCAATCCAACAACAGTTAGTAAATAACAATAATAATCCACAATTCAAACTCGGAAAGAAAAAAAGAAGCTTCTGTTTTGTTTTAACCATGACAATGAAGTATATGCTTTTGTAAGGGACTAAGAGTTTGTCACGAAGCCAAGGGTTTTTGGAGTTTCGGTTCATGAGACCCCAATCCTTAAAAATGTCCCAATAAGTATTGAACACCGTGGCAATGCTCGACGTGGTTACAGCCACCGTAAGCCAGTAAGTCCCTCTCTTGGTCTCAAAGATTGTTCTAGCCACAACCGCTAATATAGTCGAGAGATATTTTAACCCGTTTAGGCCATGCATTTTGTCTTTCTCATCAACCAACCGCCTTATACACTGTGCAAAACAAAAAGTTTTGTGCAAAACAAAAAGTTTTGTGCAAAACAAAAAGTTTTGTGCAAAACAAAAAGTTTTGAACATTTTGAAAAGTGTCAAGAGTTGCTTATTTTCATGTAAAGTATGGATTTAACTAGTACCTGAGCGAGGCGGAACCAGTACGGAATGATGGCGACGGCAAGGTACAGTTCTTTGTAAAGGTCACTCTCATAGCATGTGTGTGTTCGTTTCTTGAAATCTCCACCCCATCCGTAATAGCACACATAAAACAACAAGCTTCTGAATGTTTGTACCTACGAAACCCAAAACTGAATGATTTCTCAAGAGGAAACAAACACTTGATTGCCGGATCCTAAACCAAGCAACTCCTTACCTGGCTTGTCAATTGATCGGCGAGGAAGAAATCCGGGAGAATAACCTAGCAAAAGAAACCACACTCAAAACCACTATATGTAACACTTTTTAGGTTCAGCTAGAAGAACTAAAACTATAGAGATTACTTGGACCGAACGTTACCTTGTAGAGCGGGCTTAAAAGACAACGGAAGACGCATCCGATAAAGAAATATCGACTTGACCGATATATTATATTGAATGGACAGAACAGCGCCATCATCAAGCACTACGGTCACACAAAAAAAAAACCATTTCACAGCTGTCAACGCAGTTGTACTGTTACACATCGATATGAATGACCTAATATTCAAGAACTTACGATGAGAAGAGCTAAAGGAACAAGCTCGGTGATGACACTAAAACTTTTGGTTCTCGGATCCATTTCCATGTCAAGATTCGAGATGACTCCTCCGAATGTAAGAACTGCTAGACCAGAGCCTACTAGAAGAACTTCTCTGTAGCCGAGATCAGTCCCTTGCTCAAACCCGAAGATAAACGGGTGATTCACTCGACATCGACTCCAGAAATATATATCTGCTGCATACATAAACAAATGAACCGCAACAAACGCGAACAAGCTGCGATAAGAAGAAGTATTAGACAACCGTGGAAATGAATTCCTCTGTTTTCAAAATGCTGAATAAAACGTTGTAATGAACCTGTAGAGAGGGAAAATGTTCTCCATGTACTGATGCCGGCCTTCGCTTTTTGTTATGCCTCTTATATGTACAAGAACCGTTATCGCAACGGCGAGAGCCATAGCGCAACCCGACAAGAAACCTGGTAGATGAAGATGAGGTTTTAGTCTACTAGAAAGAAAAAAATAAGACGTTCTGTTTCAGTTTAGTCATTTCATAGGTTAAAAATATGGATTGTGTACCAAGGAAGTATGTGATTCTGTGTTTCTCCCTCTTAGCTTTAGGCCTTAAACATTTCATCCCTTCTCGGTGATTTCCATTGGCAAAATGCTTGATAAACGTAGCCTCCACTCTTGACATGAGCCTCGATACCTAAAAGGGTAAAAATAAGTCTGGTTTGTAAGTAACATACAAGAGAGATTGTTTATTTGTATTAACCTCATCGCAGCTGCCTAAATAAGAATGATCCACTGTATTTAGATAAGGCTTTGATGCATTCCTCGAAGTAGTCTGCGAAAGAATACAAAGATGTCAATATAATATCACAGAAAAATACAGAACGAACATGCTAAGCTTAATGAGAAGATTATAAACCTTGTCATACTTCTTTAGTATTTTTGAGAATGCCAACTGATTCAAGAAGCTGAAAAACAGTGTAAGAGATGATGAGAAACAGAGTTTTAGGGAGAAACTAGAGACCCAAAGAATTATAAATTCTTACCAGTAACTCTTTAGGAACCTAAGTTTCTGGTAGAATTCAACAAAAGCGCGGTTCATAAGCTCCTCGGCTCTCTTAAGCTCGGCTTTGCTGAAGGTTTGCTCACTGTTGAGACCCATGATCATACATTTAAGAGTTGACAATGGAGTTTCGGGTTCGATCTTGAGCTTTATATGATCCAACATTTCTACTGGAGCAGGTTTGAAGACTTTCTTGTCTTCTGTCTGTTCCATCTCTCTGATCACCTCCATTGGCGAAGTTGCTACAAATATTCAAACATTCACACAGAAAAGTATCTCTGAGAGCTTAACGTTAGGATTATAACTTAATGCAGATTAAACATCACATAATGCGGAAAATCTTATTTCAGCTATATGCTTTGGACGTGTTCAGAATATAACTAAAACACAAAACGTTATGAATGTAATGAAATGGAGCTAAAACCTGCGGTTCTGTTGGTTGTATGTGGAGAAGTAGGAGCACTAGAGACACCATTAATGTGAGGCAACTCAACGTTGGGATTCTCAACCTTAACCCTAAGAGCAATCAAAACGTTAAGTTGTCTACTAAGCTCATCGGCTTCCTCCATAACATGCTCCACTTTCTGCTTGTAGAACCTCAAGACTTTGTTGAATTCTCCGTCGAGCCTCCTGAAAAACTGAACCTCCATCTCTCCTCCTTCCTCCGCGGAGTTGAGAAACGTCGTCGTGTAGCTGGCCGTCTCGTCCTCGTTGATGAGAATGATCTGCTCCTCGTCGTCGTCGAAGAGATGGTAATGATGGTGGCGTTTGCTGCTCAGAGGGTTGTGATGTTTGTGTGATTTCGTGGGGGACCCTTTGGCTCTGTTCGTGAGACCGCTAAATGCGCGGTAAAGAGAGATTCTTCTTGATAACCCTGCTGTGCCGGTTCCGCCTCCACCGTCGGATGATTGGAGAGGTACGGTTTCTCCGGCGGAAGGAGGAGCAGGATGAGGATGAGAATGAGGATGATGACGTTGTTGTTTTTGTAGGCGATAACGAAGGATCTGTTTGACGATGGATTTGAGAGAACGATAATCCATGTAGGCTTCTCGCCATTCTTGGATCATCTGCGCTTCGTATTCTCTTCCGAACTTCATCTTCTTGTTTTTCCTCTTCTTTTTTCTTCTTCTTGGATCTGTCAAAACAAAAATGTGTAGTCCTTTGTTTCTTTTTTCTTCTTCTTTACGTAATCTCTAGTTTTTTTTTTAATAAAAAAATGCTTATGGAGATTTTTGTGTGTAAGAGCTGGAATTTGATCGAGTTATTCGGGTAATCAGAACTATATATTTATGTATGTGTGTGTGTGTATTGAAGGATTGTTCAATTTGGTGGAAAAAAAGCATAGCTATTTTGTGCACCTTCCTTTCAAACACAAATGTCATGCAGTTAATAGCGGAACGAATCATTTTTTATGAACGGAAATAAAAATCACTAACATCACATTCGAGTTCTGTCTGTCTTTTTTTTTGTATGTATGTACACCAGGTGGGGATACGACTATTGTTTTACGTATCAGATTATTCATTTTTAATTACTTGTCAAAAAAATTTAATTTAATTAGAACTAATTATATATATCGGAAACGGATTGCAATATTAGAATTTTTGGGTTTGATGTTACCCAAAATTCATGGGTGAGATTGGAGAGGGTTCGTTCTATTTTTGGGTTTCAAGTCTTCTTAGTGTTTTGTAACCACAAGTGTGTATGCTCTAGTCCTAAACCAAACTTAAACTCATCAGTTCCTTGTTACACGGAAGCTGATCTCAAAAGCTATTTGACTTACCCAAAACAGGACCACAACAATATTTTCTTCTCTTTCTAATTCCAACAATTTCTTTTTATCGTTGTTGTGTAATTGTAACATGGATTTGCTATATTCAAGATGTAAGATTCATATGGTAACGTCAAGGTCGATCATCATAACGATCATGTCAATGATGATGATGATGAGAATAGGAGAATCTATGAGATTGGATCTGGAATCAGGCATCACCAAATGCATCTCCGACGACATCAAATTAAATTATTTGACTGTAGGAACTTACTCCATCGTCAATCCCAACGAAGCTATCCATCTTCCCGCTTCCCACAAAATTTTCGTCACTGTAAGCTTTAATCTCCACATTCTTTTCTATGGTTCATTTCAGGTCGAATAAAATTTTACGTGTGAATCTCAGCTCAGAACCTTAATCACAAAAAAATAAAATTCATTGTTTACGTATAAAACTTTATGTATAGGTGACGTCACCTAAAGGGCACAGTCATCATCATGCAGAAAATGTGGAGTCTGGGAAATTCGTGTTCACGGCGGTTGAAAACGGCGATTACACAACATGTTTTGTGGCTCCCGGTTTTAGACCTCCGGCCAAGTTCGCAGTTGATTTCGACTGGAAAAGTGGAGTGGAGGCTAAAGATTGGACCAACATCGCCAAGAGAGGCCAGATCAATGTACAAACTATATATATATTTAAACCTAGCTAATATTTAAAACCTAACCATATAGTTTCTTCTTTAATATTAAGCGCACATATCGATCTAAACCATAGTTTCTCATATGTATAACATAATTCTAGTAAAGTGATCGTTTATGCTCAGATGCTGGAGGTGGAGGTGAGGAAACTACTGGACACGACGGAATCTATACATGACGAAATGTTTCAACTCCGGGAGAGGTACAGTTTAGCATTGCACTTTTTAAACTCGAAAACGTAATTTCTTCCATTTTTGGTCGAACTATATTTACCAGACAATTATCTCTTATTGGTCTTATAATTAATCATAATTTCATTTGATTGATTCGCGTGTACATTGTTAACTTACTTTCTTAAGATTTTACGTTTTGAAAACACTATACACTAGTTTTTGTCACTGGAAACATTCATCAATTCTTACGTCTTAAAAATAAGTATGTTGAAATAGAAAGTATAATTAGAGAAACCTAAACGTCAAGTAAAAAGATCATGATAATTTTTTTTTTTAAATTATATCATAAGTTAAGTGTTTTTCCATCATCTGATGATCATTATTCATCTAACGTACTATTCAAACCCATTGTAAATTCAAATGTCTGCTTGCAGCCCATTTGAATTATATAGTCAATGAGATTGCTGAGGAATGAGGTATACAAAATCCAATTAGGAGAAAAAAAAATATGAGAAGTTTTTAATGGGGTAATGTTAATTGTGACAGGGAACGCGAAATGCAGGAGCTAAACCGGTCGACGAACTCAAGAATGGCGACTCTCAGCGTACTGTCGTTGGTGGTTACATTATCGGTCGCCGCTTTACAAGTATGTCATCTCAAGTCATTCTTGCAAAGGAAGAAGCTTCTCTAATCAATTAAGTTGTTTCTTTCACTATGATCAGAGATTTTGGTGTTCTCGGTTTTAACTTCTTGTTACTATAAGAATCACTTTCTTTATCTTGGATTTTGGAGAATTTAACATTACATGCTCCGCTTAGCCCAAATCAAAGCCAGATTATTGATTAGAAGCCTTGCGTCTCATATTGAACTTTTCTTTTTTCTTTTTCTTCTGCTGGTTGCATAATAGACATATTGGCCCGCTCGGACATCATCACCATCGTTTTATTTCATCTTCAAAATAAGTTTTATCAACTTTGCTTGTGAATTACTCCTATCAGACTTTCTTAGTTTAGACCGAAACTAAAAGAAGAACTCTAGTTTCTCATGTTTTCAATAGTTTCTTAGAACACTAATGAGAATCTCTTAGATTCATGTAATATTGCCGGAATGTTATGGTGGACTAATATACCGGCGAGTCAGCCCGTGTAAGCTCCGGAGAATCAGAAGGGATGGGTAAAACCCGCCAAGCCCGTAAAAGAAAAAGATCCTCTTGTAGGTCATTGATGGTTCGGAAAGTAATAGCCGGATTCGTTAAAGTTAAAATCAAAAGACATCATTAGAAAACTCCAAATGCATGAATCGTTGCACAAATGTAGAAGCAAAAGCAAAACAACTACTGACATAAAACTTAAAGGGAAAAGTGTTGGTCGGTTACTTAATTAGTGACTAAAAGCTTTTAGAGATGAAATAAATCCTTTATTACAGAAAGAAGGGTTTCTACTTTCTAGTCATCGTCTTCACGGTGGCCTTTGTGGTGCTTATCCTTCTTCTTCTTCTTCTTCTCATCGTCACTACCATGATTGTCCTTGTCCTTCTTCTTCTTCTTCTTCTTGTCATCATCACTATCATAATGATCCTTCTTCTTCTTTTTCTCATCATAATCATCATGATGGTCCTTGTGGTACTTATCCTTCTTCTTAATCTTCCTCTCATCATCGTCAGACTTATTGCCATCCTTCTTCTTATCCTTCTTCTTCTCCTTGGTCTTGCTCTTCTCATCATCAGAACCTTTGCCACTCTGCAACATTATGTTCAAATTCATCCAAAACATTATCTACCAATAAATAATTCAATAAGGCTGTTGCAGAAAAAGTAACCCAATCCAAAGATAGAAACTTTTGAGACCAAAGATTCAATTAACGAAACAAAGATATATCACTAAAAGATTCTAGATTCCACGAATATTCAATATTTCAAACATTGTAGCTTCCGACAAAAACACACTTTAACTAAAGAGATTTGACCAAAACTTACGTGTTTTTTGTGGCCGTGGCTCTCTTTCTTATCATCATCATCATCATCTTCGTCCTTGCGATGCCCATAGCTCGGCTTTCTGTATTCTCCATCGTTCTCGATTCTCCCACCATATCCAGATCCGTGCTCCGATTCAGGTTTCCGGCCATACTCAACCTCCGTTCTTCCGCCATAACCAGCTGATTCAGGTCTCCGTCCGTACTCCACCTCCGTTCTTTCACCATAGCCGGAATTAGGTTTCCGGCCAAAATCAGATCCAGATCCTCCGTGCTCTGGTTTCCTTCCACCTTGGACGTGAGCGCCTCCGTGACTTCCTCCGGGTCGGGAGTAGCTACTGTACTCGGTGTTGAGAGCCTGGTCTCCATAAGCAGCGGGCTCGTGGCTTGAAGAAAACACGGGTCGTTGGTACTCGAAGGCGTCACCGGAGCGAGAAGAGAGAGGGTAACAAGTCTCTTCGGACGGCGGAATTGCGCGGCCGTAAGTCACGGTCATGTCGTAGCCTCCGCTATACGGCGTCGGGTCGTAGTCGTTGAAGTCATCCACGTCATCGTCGTCTTTGGTGTAATACGGCATCGTTTGTTTCCCAACTCTCTCCTTCTGTCTTCTTCTTTCGGGATCTCTCTCTCTCTTAACTCTCTATCCCACGAAGAGATCTCTCTCACATTCGTTTCGTTGTTGCTCAGTTTGTTTTCTTCCCCCCTGTTTATTTGGCGTCCACTACGCGGGAAAGTCAATGCTGCCACGTGGCTTTTATCTTTGTTGTCTAAGTCAGAGTAATGAGTATCGTATACTGTATCCAAACAAGTATATATGTTAACGATACATATTGTATAATTGTATACTCTTACCGACAACCTTGTCACTTATTACAAAAACTTTCCTCTACTGTACAATAGTATTGGTTAGAAAATATATTAACTTAATTATAACTATTTGGCGTCCGGTGAAAAGTTTTAAATTAACCATTAATAAACTTATACAATGATGACATATTTTGCATCATGGTGGGTTTTAAGACATTGTTTTGTGGACTGACTCCGTTATGATCGCCTTCACAATTCTTCTATTGGCTACGGCTGGACTGGGTTAAATATTCCCCTTTCACAACTACGGGGTGAAATTTACAAATAACTAAAACTACAAGGATGTTTAAGAAATAAAAATAAGTAACCTGATCTCTTACAAAAGAAAAGAAAAGGACAAAAAGACGAAGAACTAAAAAAAAACAGCACACAGATGGTGATCGAACAACACGACACCTATAAACCGAGTTAAAGCATCTACTTTCCCACTAATCTCAAAAACCCACCAAGATTCTGCCGCAAATCGACGCAACTGGAGTTTTCTTGGACACGGTTACTAGGTTTTTCGTCACTTAGATAGAGAGAGAAGAAAGTGAGAGAGAATGGCGACGACTCGAATAGTGAGGGTAGCACAAGATGGTTCCGGCGATTACTGCTCCGTTCAGGACGCTATTGACTCGGTGCCTCTCGGAAACACTTGTCGGACTGTGATCCGTCTCTCACCGGGGATTTACCGGCAACCGGTGTACGTGCCCAAGAGGAAAAACTTCATCACTTTCGCCGGAATCTCCCCGGAGATCACCGTTCTCACTTGGAACAATACGGCTTCGAAGATAGAGCATCACCAGGTTTAGTAGGGGGAAAGTTTAATTTTCTGAAAAACGTGGTATTCTTGGCGGTAGGTGTATCACTCTGACTGGTTGGATTGTTTGTTTGTCAGTCGTCTAGAGTCATCGGGACGGGAACGTTTGGTTGCGGGTCTGTTATCGTCGAAGGAGAAGACTTTATTGCAGAGAACGTTACATTTGAGAACTCTGCTCCTGAGGTAATTGTCTAAAGTCTGTTACTTCTTCACATTGTAACTAGAGAATCTCTCAAGGATAGACAAAGCTTAGAACTTGTTTCAGCACTTCTGTATGGTGAATAAATTGATTTAAACTGGGCTTACTTTTTTTATCAAATCGATTTTGGAGTATATTTGCTAATGCTTATTGTGTGTATGATGTTATGCTAATTATGTTTTTTGACTTCTTTTACTTCTATATATGTAGGGATCAGGGCAGGCTGTGGCGATAAGAGTCACTGCAGACCGTTGTGCCTTTTATAACTGTCGGTTTCTCGGCTGGCAGGTTCGCACTAAACCGTCATTCTAGTGAGATCACTTGAATGTTTATTTTTTCAGTAAAGTTTCGTGTTGGTATGTCTTTGGCACTTTTATAGAACTTTTCTGAAACTATATTTATGTACTGGAATCGATGTACTTGTCAAGTTTAGATGTGTGATAGGTTTTCTAATCTGATTGCAAACCCTGAAATGCAGGATACATTGTATTTGCATCATGGGAAACAATATTTGAAAGACTGCTATGTCGAGGGAAGCGTGGATTTCATATTTGGAAACAGCACGGCACTCTTGGAACACTGCCATATCCACTGCAAATCTCAGGGTTTTATAACAGCACAAAGCCGAAAATCGTCTCAGGAATCTACTGGTTACGTATTCCTAAGGTCTGCTTTTATTTTATTTATCTCCTACAAGGTTATTTATCTTCTATGCCTACTACATTTTTCCAAGGAAACTCAGCTTCTCTACATACTCGTTGCAGATGTGTGATCACGGGCAATGGTCAGAGTGGGTATATGTATCTCGGAAGGCCATGGGGACCATTTGGGAGAGTTGTCCTTGCTTACACTTACTTGGATGCATGTATCAGAAATGTTGGTTGGCATAACTGGGGAAACGCAGAGAATGAGAGAAGTGCTTGCTTTTATGAGTACAGGTACATCATCTGAGATCTCTTTACTGTTAGCAAGTGGTAATCAAGAAACAAAGGGTTGATGATATTTGATACTCAGGTGCTTTGGTCCGGGTAGCTGTTCGTCTGGACGTGCTACGTGGTCGAGAGAACTGATGGATGAAGAAGCTGGACACTTTCTGCATCATAGTTTTGTGGATCCAGATCAGGACCGGCCTTGGTTGTGTCTGAGAATGGGAGTGAAAACACCATATTCGGCGTAGAATACTTAAAAAGAATGCTGTAATTGTCACCGAGGCGTAGAATAACAATGGATTCTGGAGAACCTACTGCACAAACCAAGTATCTAACTTGGGATTATCTTTGTCCAAGTCAATAAAAGCTAGAAAAAATAAAATCTTTCAACGTATCTTTGTATTGTACTGTGTTATTGGTTATTTCTTCATGTAAACTGTTGGTGAGGTAAGAGAGACCTGTTAAGCTTTTTACTATGTGTATAATATACTGTATGTCATTGTCAAATATCAAAACGGGCATTTGGTCTAGTGGTATGATTCTCGCTTAGGGTGCGAGAGGTCCCGAGTTCAATTCTCGGAATGCCCCTACTTTTTTCCGCATTTAACTAATTTCTGTTTTTTATTTTTATTCCTCATGGTGATTATCTGCCTCCAGATTTTGATGAATTCATATGGAGAATACAAAGAAAAAGGTTAACATAAGCTTCTTCACCCAACCATATTAGATTTTCAGAATTAGAGCAAAACTCATGAGCAAAATCGCGACAGTAACAATGCCATTGAGCAGAGTAACTTTGATTAGCAGAGAGTCAAAAGACAATAAGCAGCAAAATATACTCAAGAGAAAGACGCACAAGAGATCACACAATTAACATAAATCGTCGACCAGAGAGAAGCTCTCACCTGGTGAGTTTGAAATACAAGATAAAGATAATGGCGAGGACAAGGAGTGTGATGATAGCCCCTATGGTCCATTTGTTCCTATTCATCCTCCTGGTCATTGCTGTCAATATTTTCTTGCTCTTTCCAACGTTATCATCGACTCCATGAAGCGTCTCATGCGCACGTAAGAGAGATTGTCTCTGGCCGTGCAAATCCTGAAGGATAGAAACACCAAGCTCTTCAGTCTCCAGCATCGTTTTCCGACTGTCCTTAATTCTATCTGAGGTTCGTCCTAAACGGTCTGTAGACATCATCAACCTCGATCTTTGATCAGCTGAAGCCTAACAAACACCCATTTGCACCAAACCAGAGAACTCAACTTTAACAAAACGATCAAGAGACTAACACAAAAGTATAATAAGAGTCTATCTCTCTACAACATACCGTCATTGTGTCAGCCATACCAGCTTCTAGCAACTCATCTCGAGCAGCAGGGTTAAGGTTTGCAGACGTGAGTCTCTTCACTTGAGTCTTGAAATTGTTGAGATCGGATATGTATTCCCTTAGTTTGACAAGAAGGCTTGATTTAACATTCGGTGGTAGGCTTCTTGCCTCGAGGTCCATTTTCTTAACCTGGAAATTAATAAAAACAAGATGAAGAGGTAGAGCAACAACAAACATGCATTGAAGCTACGGAGATGAGACACATACATACCAATGTTTCAGCATCCTCAAGTCCAGATTTGATTTCAGATAGCTTCTGCTTCTTCTGTTCTGCTTATGAATAAACAAAGCAGTGAAGAGTGATGATGATAACATCATAGGCTAAGGAAAGATTATGAGATTTTGGCATATGGATTATTATTACCTCCATCAAGAGCAATAGCTGAAGTACATTTCTTTGAGAGATTAGCAGAAATGTCACAGTATTGACGCTCGTATCCATCGAACACCCGACTCATCCTTCCCACCACACCTTTTTATTTAAACTAATTTCTGCAGAATTAACGAAATAATTGATCTCTCAAACAAACCTAATCCTATCAAACATAATTACGGGGAAGAAAGATGACCAAAGGCTAAACAAACTTACATGATCAAAATTGATCGGAGAGACGCCGGCGACGGAATGTGGATCGACGCGGCGGAGACAATTCTGGAACACAACGATTGAATAGCTTTCTTTTTTATATTTTTAAAATAGAATAAATATTCGGAGAAGGTTATTAAATGGTTGGCAGATTATAACGGACGGTTGGGATTAAACCAGCTTTCACATTAGTTTTTTATTAAAGTTTTTTTGTCATTAGTTATATACTTTTTCACGCAAGGAAGATAAAATACTACTCGATCATGCGATAGTCATCTTGGCAGAGTAAGCAGGCACACATTTGAAGGCTTGAAGCTCATCATCCAACAAAAACTGATTCACCATTAGCATAGTTCCTTCTCGGTTTTTTTTTCTTTCTTGTAGGAGAATATGTTTTGTAGTATAGCAATCTTTCACTATCTCAATTGTGTTTAAAACATGTTAATTCCTCTCCGTAACAACAAGCAGACTAAACCGACCTATTGGAAAACTAGATACGTTCTTTCCGTGAGACTGGCTTGTGAGAGTAAGTCCATTGGTAGAACTTTTCTTAGTATCTACTAATTAAAGGAAAAGAAAAAATAAATTAAAAATAAGAAAAAAGCTTAAAAGTATCTCAAACCAGATATTTATAGATATTTTCAAAACCTATATATGCTACATGCTGATTTATAATTGGTTCATTTTTAAAAAAATATATTAAAACATAATTAAATATTACAATCAGCTTATAATATGAATATTTTAACTACAGATCCTATAATTTCAAAATTCCACCGATGTGGATAGCTACTACTGCTGCTAATTAAGAAGCATGTGATGGTCTACATGCGTTGCGATATCACAAATGATATATATCAGGAATTATTTCTTTTGAATTATTAAAAAATATTATTCGGAATTATACATGATCCATATATATATGACATAATGAACTTCCAATCATCCTCATTCTTACATAACATATTTGTCTAGCTATCATCAAAGATTACTTTACTAATATCTTGGACTTCAACAAGTAGGATAAGGAATACCACAAGCGGCTAGGATCGAGTGAGCTTGCGGGGAAGTAGCGATCTGTTTTAAAGCTGGATTCCTTATGAAATCACAATAACATGGTTGTTGTGCTTTCAGAGTCCCGCAACATTCTGACGAGGGTTTCTCTCCAACGACTATGGCTTCATAGCATCCGGTGAGATTAATCTCGTTGCAAGGTGGTTTTGTAGATTTTATGACCACTCTTGATTTGGTCGGAGCCGGAGATGACACGAGGACTACAACAAAAGCGATGAATACTAGTCTCATAAACTTCATGTCTGGTGGCTTTCTCTCCACTTCCTATGCTTTTGTTTTGTTTTTCTCTGTTTTAAAGAGTACTATTTGAGATTTTGAGTAGAGATGGTGAAATTATTATATATAGATATGGACTTCAACAAGTAGGTTAAGGAATTCCACAAATATCAGATTTTGCAGTATGTGGATTCTGTCACGATAGTTTTCTAATAACAAAGATTAATTAATCAAATTGGTCCTAATTATGAAAACGAGATCTCTTACTATATTTGCTAAGTACTTGTAGCAACAAAAGGGTACGTGTTGCATTCACATCCCTCACCAATAAATAACATGACAGTTTTCAAAAAAGTATTATGGGTTTTTATCTTGCCAACATTAATTTTGGATAAACATGTTTGTCCTTCATTCACCATTTGCTGAATAGGTTCGTTTAGTATAGATTGGTAACCACAAAAGGAATAACATAAAGAATAAGGAAAATAATTATAAGGATAACATAAACTATGAAAAATTTAATTATAAGGAATCTATCAAAAAAATAGAGAAATTGCATAAAATGGGAATCAATACCTTGATAATTAAGTGAAAAAACAGTGTTTTTATCTATAAAATTATTTATTTTTCTATCCTCATTATATAATTATATTTACACATTTTACCATTTATCGGAGAAAAGGAAAAGTTTGAGAAAAAGAGAGAAAGAGAAAAAAAAGAGAGAAGAAAAGAGAGGGAGAAGAAAAGAGAGACGGTGAGGGAGAGAGAGACTTATGAGAGAGAGAGAGAGAGAGAGAGACTTATGAGAGAGAGAGAGAGAGAGAGAGACTTATGTGAGAGAGAGAGAGAGAGAGAGAGAGAGAGAGAGAGAGA
>KE155164.1:1065752-1082761 GCA_000411075.1 Sisymbrium irio
AGAAGGAGACAAGACGAGAGAGATAACAAAACTCAAAATAATGTTATCTTGATATAATTAATAACACATATATGTTAGCGTATAATAGTGTTAACATGCAAATAATATATTATATATTAACGTGTAATAATGTTAGCTTATTAAGAATGTATTATGTATTAACGTATAACAATGTTCGATGGTAACAATGTATTATATATTATCGTGTAATAGTGTTATGTTGTTAACAATGTACTATATATTATTTAATAACACATAATATATCTATTATTTATGTGATAATTTTATGTGATTAACGTATAATAATATTAGTGTGCTAATAATATTACCGTATAATAATGTTATCATTAAATATTGTAACGATAACACGTTAAAATTATTTGATATTAGAGTTATCATAAAATCAAATCGAAATTTATTCACCGGATTTACTCGGATGAACAGTAAATCCGATAATGACAAATTTGTAATTATTTCGAAAAGTGAGGATGAGTTTGACATAAAAAATATTTCTCTTTCCTATAAACTTAATTTAAAATTTGAAGATGTTATGAAATTAATTTTTGAAATTTGTTGTGATATTAAACAAAATCACTCAAAAGAATATTACTTATAATTTCCTTTTCATTCATTATCATGTTTGATATGAAATATATTTGTTATATTGGTTTCTAATAAAAGAAGGAATGAAGGGGAATTAAATGAATCTCCTATATAACAAATATTATTTGTGACTAGTAAAAAAATTTAGGAATAAAGAGAATGTAGTGTTCCTCCTTATTCATATGTGACAGGTGAGACCTTTATCAAAAATTCAAAAGCAGACTAAACCAACCTTTTGTGGTAGATATATAATTTCATGCTTGTGATGCTAGTACGTACTGCTGGTAAGAAGCATGCCACGGTCTACACGTGTTGCGGTATCACAAACGATATATAAGGAAGTGATTTTCTTGATTGATTAAAAACATTGTATACGGAAGTAACATGATCCATATGACATACTATTGAACTTCTAATCATCATCATTCTTACATAACACTTTGTTTATCATCAAAGTAATTAATAGTCGGACTTCAACAAGTAGGATAAGGAATAGAACAAAACGCTAGGGCCAAGTGAGCTTGCTGGGAAGTAGCGTACGGTTTTAAAGCTGGATTCTTTATGAAATCACAGTAACATTTTTCCTGTATTTTCAGTGTTGCGCAACACTCTGCAGATGGCTTAATACTAATAAATATTTCTGGAAAGCATCCTGTGAGATCAATCGTCGTGCAAGGTGGTTTCGTAGATTGTACGACCACTCTTGCTTTGATAGGGGGCGGAGATGATAAGAGGACTACAACAAAGGCAATGAATACTAGTGTTGTAAACTTCATGTCTTCTTTTGTTTTTTGATTTCTATCTTGAAGGGTAACTATTTGAGATTTTGAGTGTTTAACTTTGGATGGTGAGATTATTATATATAGAAATGAACTTTGTGCTGTTCAAAAAAGTAAAAAGAGAATATGAACTTATAACTCATAAAGCACAAATGTCAGAATTTTGCGGTATGTGGATTCTGTCTCGATAGTTCTTTTAACAACGAAAATTTATTAGGAAAAGTTTCAAAATTGGAAAGCAGTATCATAATAATAAAAGCAAGATCTCTTACTATTTATATTTGCTGAGTACTTTTAGTAAGAAAACCTTACGCGTTGCCTTCACAGCCTGACCAAATAAATTACATGAAGCCTTTACGCGACTATATTCACCATTCCTAGGACACGGTTTGACTGACATGATACTTTACGCAAATGAGTTAAATTTTCTGCTTATAATAATCACAACAAAATCTCCCACGAAATACCGCATAACTAAATTTTGTATTCGTTAAAAAAAATCGAATTGAAAACTTTTACTAATTTTTCTTTTAAAAACTTTCAATTGAATGAATGATAACTCGATACTCATAAATAAAGCAAAGGGAAGTTCTCAAGTAACACATCAGGTAATGAAACAAACCTATCAAGGTTAAACAAGAAGTGTTTTCTTTGTCAAGAAGCAAATGCGATAATATTTTTTTGGGATTCCGCATTTGGATTTAATTTGTCTAGAAGTATGCACATCTGAGCGTCTGAATGCTTTGATGCTTTGTTACTGAGGAGACTCGAGATCAGGCCTTCGATCAAGAGCAATCACTATAGTGATCAGAAAATGCGCGCATGTGCACTACAAGAAAAAGCTTTTTGGAATAATGATCAGAGAAGCTTAGACCACATATCGACACTAAAACCACCACTTCCCCTCCGTCAATGAACAGAAAAACCCCATCAGATCTGAAAAAAATCTCTGTAACTAACAATTCTTCTTCTTTGCTTGTGCTAAAAAAATCTCTGCTTCTTCATCCTTCAAAAACAACTGAAAATCGGATATTGCTTCTTACAAACAAAGAACAATGGCTGTAAAGATTTATTAAACAGTTAATATTCTAAAGCAAATAATTATACACTCAAAGAAACAAAAATATTATAGGTGAACCGGAAAAAAAAATTTAGTGTGAGAAATGCATATCGGACAAGGAGCAGATCTGAAAGATTTAATTTCTCTAATCCTTTGTTGACGTACTCCTGATCTTAAGCAATATCAAACAAGTTATTTGACCATTGTAGATCTGACAAAAGACACAAAAATTCAAGATTAAACAAACATAAACTTTTCAAATAAATTATCAAAAATGAATATAAGCAATATATGGTTTTTTAACCACACCTTATACCTCTTAGATAAGCTAAGAGTAGCAACCAAAGTACCTGATAAAGAACAGATGAGATATCATAATATACAAGGTAAAGTAGATCGGCGCTTTTCTTCTCACTGTCTCGTCGGAAATCATGACCGTGCCGACATACATAGACGGGAATGTTCCGACGCAATTCTGGCAAATCTTCTGACGAATTCCTGTGAGATTCCATTATTCTCAAAAATTTTATGTATCCAAGTCACTACCAACAAATGTTTCTCATACCATCGGGACAACATTCCCTTTTTGAATTCTCCGATATTATTCCGACCAAACTTTCGATGCTATACCGATAAATTTTATTGTCGTCGGGAATTGATGTGTCTTGACTAATAACCAACAATGTTTTGTGATAGCTTTGTGAGGATTTATTATTTTCCGAACATAATAAAATTTTCGACAACTTACCGATACATAATTCCGACAATAAGTTGACAAGATTATCTAGTCCGAAAAATTTACAACCAACTTCGTATGTTCTCATAACTTTTTTTGGAATCCGTCGCTATATTCCTGACAAAAAGCTATATTCCTGACAAAAGTTGCTATCGCTAACTTTCTTCGTTAGATGAACCTCTTTCTTGTAGTGGCGTCTGGATACGTAGCCAAAATCTTACTTTTGATGCTCCTGAAACATGGGGAGGACTAGTGAACTTTTATAAGAAGAAAGAAAGAAAAGTCCTTGAGGCAGAGCTTAAACCGATACAAGAACGGAGGGAGGACTGGAGGAGCATCCTTAGTTTCAAGAAGATGTAATCAAGTCTGCTTTCATCGAAATCAGAAGACTGGTATTTCTAGAGAATTCCAATGAGACATCAGCGAAGCAATTCTCTGCAAATTCGTTGTAATGGGAGAGAACTGCTGATGGTAGCTGGTATTTCCTCTCCATTACAAAAGTCAAAAGCAGACCAGACCAACTTATTGGAATAAATAACTTCCGTAGCGTCTGCGAAGATCGGGCTTGGGATGCATGTCACGGTTGACAATTTGGTTCTTATAAACTCTTAATTGACAATTTTTTCTTATAAAGAACACAACTAATCATTTTTATCGTAAGTTAAAGATGATTTATTAAATCATTCATAAATAGCTTTTCATCTATTAATATTAAAATTTTAAATTCTGTTTTTAAAATTAAATTATTCTAATTTGAAGAACATAACTAATTTTCATTTTTTTCAAATGTAACTTATATATGATTTAATAAGAACATATCCGGAATTAGCATTATATATGTCACAATGAATTTTCAATCATCATGAATCTTACATAAAATTGCTGTTCATCATAAAAAAAAATATTTTATTAATTATATTAAACTTCAACAAGTAGGGTAAGGAATACCACAAGCTTCTAGAGCCAAGTGACCTTGCTGGGAAGTAATGTATGGTTTTAAAGCAGGATTCTTTATGAAATCACAATAACATGGTTGTTGTACACTCAGATTATGGCAACATTGTGGCGATGGTTTGCCTCCAATGACTATGGCTGGGACGCATCCTGTGATATCAATCGTGGTGCAAGGTGGTTTCGTAGATTCAGGTTTGATCACTCTTGATTTGATCGGAGCCGAAGATGACAAGAGAACTACAACGAACGCGACGAATACTAGTGTTGAAAACTTCATGACTTGTGACTTACTCTCCACTTCCAATGCTCTTTTTTTGTTTTTCTTTTCTATGGTGGAAGAGTTTTGAGTAGGTAGTGTTTTACTAGGGATGGTGAAATTGTTATATATAAGATCTGAACAACAGACAAATGTGAGATGGTGAATCCTGTCTTAATTAGTATATCAAAATTAGAAAGCAAGAACGTAATAAACGTACGTAATTAAGTCAATTTTGATTTTCTTCTGTAATAATTTACGTGAATATTTTGACCAAAGCGAAAATAAAGTTTATGTAAACCTAATAATCTATGTTTGACTAAAAAGAATAAGTTTATGTAAATATTTGATACGAATAGGATTTCATACATAAATCACAAGATTTGTGAATAAAAACGTTAAAAACAAATATTGAAAACATAGCAAAAGTGATTCTAAAAATTATTATTCTACAAAAGTCAGAGGAAAACAATCCTACATTATTAAAGTAAATTTGGGAAATTAAATATTTAAAATTTTGATAATGAATAAAGACTATTGTGTGTATTGGAGGTTTGATCGAACAGTCGAAAACGGAGGAAGAAATACATAGGAATAAGTAAGTGGTCAGAAAAGCTGTCATGTACAAATCAATCTCTATTGTTCATCCCGACCAGTTAGAGTTCACATTTGGACCATATATTATAAAATTATTCATACCAGAAACTCATAAAAAGAAAACATTATCACTAGATGATTTCTGATAGTACATTCGAAGCTTAATTTAGATGGTACATTCGAAGATTAATCACATTGATACACAGCCCGCGCATGCCATGGGTTAGACCTAAATAAAAGATTAAATACTTAACTTCTCAACGCTGGTTTTGAATTGATTTTGCCTTGATGAAACTTAAATCTAGGAACAACATATCACGTAATTTTACATGGTGAAACAGACCTATCAGGGTAAAAACAAGTCAAGAAGCAAAACACAAGGAAGAAAAGGTTATTGGTGGATTCAAGACTTGAGAGTTTCTTTACATCTGAGTGCTTTGTCACTGAGGCAACTCGAGATCAGGTCTTCGATCAAAAGCATCGCTAGTAGAATCATCTGGAAATGCGTCTGGATAGGTAGCCAGAATCTTGCTTTTGATGCTCCTGAAACAATGGGGAGAGGACTGGTGAGAGGCTTTATAAGAAAGAAAGAAAGAAAGAAAAGTACTTTGAAGTGAGACAAGAAGGGGAGGAGGAGGATAACCTTAGTTTGAGGAAGATGTAATCGAGGTCAGCTTTCATGGATTTCAAAAGACGAGTGTTTCTAGAGAAGTCTGATGAGACATCAGCGAAACAATTCTCAGCAAACTCGTTGTAATGGGACAGAACTGCATTGCTATCCTGTAGCCTCCCCAATCTTTCAAAGCATTGATCAATAAACCATCAGTCAAAAGTATCTCAACAAATCTCTTCATGTCCAAATAATGTGAAAGTAACAAAGACATACATGAGGTGCTGCAAATGTCTGAGAGAATTGAGATCTTGTGCATTAACAAGAGTTTTGAATTCATCAGAGACTTGTTGTGAAGCTGCTCTTATGCCTTGTTCCATCTTCCTCCTCTTCTTGAATTATAAGGCTTAAGGATTATTATCATCCAATTAGGTATTGTCTTAAATCAAACAGATGAACTAATATCACTAAAATCACCCAGCAATAGCACAGATTCAAAGTCTCCTAAACCGATTTCTAAATCAAACGTAATCGAAACACCTTAAACCTCGACAACACTCAGTGATTACAATTGAGCACAGATCATACAAATTCGAATGCAGAATCGGCTCACCTGCGATAGCCAAAGTGCCAACGGATTCAAGTGCCAGATTGTGAATCTCTCTCTCTCTCTCTCGTTTTCTGTTTGGTTTCAATCAAACTTCGGCTCGAGTTGGTTTAAAAGCATCGGTTCGGTTCCGTTCGGTTTAAGTTAATTCCAATTTCCGGTTTGAAATTACTTGCAAACAACATAAACCAATCAAGAGAAGAAAACATATCGCATCAACGTAAACCAAAACATAATCATTCCAATTCTTTAATTATATGAAACTATAGTTTTCTTTGTATAAAGTTGAATTGTTTTTTTAATCAACAAGTAGGATAGGGGATTTTACAAGCATCGAAAAGTTTGTGAGCATTTGGACTTTTCCAAATTGTACCAAGCCAATAGTCTTTTATGAAACCACACATACACGGTCCGTGTGCTGTCACCGTTGCGCAACAGTCTGCCGTCGGTGGAATATGTCCTATTATCGGTAACAAGCATGGCATCATTTCTTTCATATCGCACGCCATTTTCACTTCTCCCCCCGAACCTCCTGTTGCTCTGACCAAACTCGGACACGATTGGATTACTATTGTCACAAGCACCAGGAGTACTAATGTTGTCAACTTCATGTCTATTCCAAGTATTTTTTTTTCTTTTTGTTTCAAGTATTTCTTGATTGATAATAATTAATAAGAGTTGGTATATATAGATGGAGGACATTAGGTGTTTTAAATGGCTGTATGCGGAAAAAAGAAAAACTTATAAAACCAATCAAAAACTTACTTTTTTTTTTTTGGTCAAGTTTTTTTTTTCTTGAACGTTTTTTTGGTCAAGTTTTTTTTCTTTTAACTTTTAAAAACTTAACTTACATAGATATCCTATCTATATGTTCATTTATAGACTTTTAACGTGATGTTGAACCTCATTTATTACAAAAACACATTAATGCATTTCATATCTACGTGACATAATGGCATTTGTTGTTTTTATAATTTACAGTATATCATCTTGACAATTTGCCTCGTATAATTCCAAAAATATCCGGTCAACTGAATTGCAGTACCATAGACCTTGTTCTTTTTGGGAATATAATATCCTAAGCAAATTAAAACTACTGATAAGCATGTAGTTAGGACAAATTTGGTATTGAAAGGAGACAATAAATTCTGTATATATAATGTATTCAAATCTTACAAAAGTAGGTAGACTCGCGAAAAAATACAAAGCTGAGTACAGTTTAAATAGATTTGTGCTTTCAGCTATAGTTGAGTTTTGCCTCTCTTAACAAACAAAGACCAAACAAGACATGATATATTGAATAGATAAAACAGAGTTTGTAGCCAAGATTGAAGAATCCGAGTGTATCTTGGAAACAGCTAAGTTTTATGTACACATGACTCAAACCTTAAAAACGATCAAAAAAGGAGAAAAGATAGTTACTATTACAGTAGAGTTTAACTTGGAATCCAGGTATATAAAAGTAACCCGGCAAAGTAAACACTGCACCCACATATTATATTATCTTCTCTACTATTACAAACCGTGAAAACATGCAAAAATAATAGTGTCTGACCAAATGTTTCAAGCTTCAGATTACACGGAGCTCAGTAAGAAAGGCGGCGCATAGATCCAAGAAGAGAAACTGCGGACCGTTAACTCTCTGTATATCTAGCAAGTACTTCTCTTCCCGAGCTTTGTATAGCTGTTTCAAAATCAAAAGTAATGCAGAAAAATTGTTGGAAGTGTGCAAATGAAAAAGCATTGAAAGTTCTAAACCAGTCGGTTCAAGTTTTGGACAAGGGTTAAGTCTCTGTCCTAGCCGGTTTAGTTGGTGTCTTGGTGAAATAAAACAGGGAAAGTAACCAAGAAACCTAAATACTATTGGAAAGTAACAACAGCAGATCTTAAGAACTGGTCTCTGTCCTAGCCGTCGATCAGTTCGTATTCCTGCCCAACCGAACTGGGAAGCTGTCTTTTTTTTCTCCTAAGATAAGAGTCTTGTTGAGCCAATAATTTCTAAGATGAGTGAGTTTGCAGTTACCTGTAGTTCAAATTTGATGACGGTGGGTGAGGTCATAGCGCAGTCATCCTCAATGATGCTCGATTCATCTCTGAAGTGTAGCTGATTGTTGTCCATAGTATTCTGGCCATCAGAAAAACCAGGAACCCATCGGCATTTCATGTTGTAGTGACCAATCTTCTTCCAACACACATTGAGTTCTTGAAGAGCTTTCAATACTTCATTCATTATTTCACGCGGATGCGCATGGGACTGTTCAAAATACCATAGTATCAGACTGATTATAAATTTCAGTATGCGGAGGTAAAGAGTCATTCAGAAACAAGAAAACAGGTTATAAAATGCCCATATTTCCAAATAATATGATGATCCTCGCAAGACGAAGCAGATATCTTGTCTGTGTGTTAGCATTCAGACTGGTTTAGGGTGAGAAAAGAGAATATTCAGCAATCAGGAACCAACCTGAAGTCCAAGAGCCCATTTTCGGTCAACTGGGACTTGTGATCTTGCTCCCAACCCGTACTGATCCATATGTGTAGGAACCCAGTGGCCTACAGGTGAAGCAGCCGCTTCAGCGGGGCGCATTGGATTGGAGCTATTGTCCTAGATGAGTTAAGTTAAAAAGTTTTAAGATGTTAGTAGAAAGCCAAAGGTAGACCTCCGGTATGACCAGTACCCTTAGTATCATGTCCAAAAAGAATTATGCTTTTAGATGTTGGAAAGCTATTTACTGAAAGAAAAACACATACTGTTGTCTCCTGAAACTCGGATTCAAGATAGCCACTTGGAACACGGAACCGGTTGTCCAATAACAGGTAGTATGTAACAGTGGCCTGAAACAAGGAGCAAGTGGCATTTCATGGCATTTCAGTAACTATTGGAAACTAGTTTAGGGAAATTGAAAGCATTAAAGACAGAAAGAAACTACATACATCGTTTTGTACTCTGTTGCGAAGAGATTCCATAACCTGGTTCCTGTCAAATCCCATGTTAACCACTTCTTGAATGATCTCCTCATTGATCTGCACAATATAAGAGAAGTTGTTACTACCACCGCAAGTGACTCTTTGATTTTCCAAATGGTGCTGAAACCAACCTTTTTGGCCTGCTCTACTGTATCTGGTGGAGAAACAGCAAGATAACGAGGAAGGTGAGTCTGGAACCAACGGTGTTGACGTATCTCAGGAATGGTGATTCGTTTCACTGGGTCAACAATAAGCATCCTTGGGATCAGGTCTCTAGCGTCAGCTGATAAATGACTTGGAAGAGTGTAAATCCCACCCTAAAGAGAAAAGAAAACCTTGGTTAATTACCTGACATTTATATAACTTCAACAAAAGAACTGTGATGAATCTATCTAAGCGCAAATGTCCAATTGAGAAGAGCCATTAAGCTGCATCAAAGCCGAAGAACCTTGATTTTCTTGAAAAGGTTGGGAATGTTTTCATCATCAAATGGAAGAGTGCCACATAGTAGAGCATACAATATCACTCCACAACTCCATACATCTACTTCAGGTCCAGCGTATAATTTTCCTGATATAACCTAGAACAAGTAGGAAGAGATGTGTTCATTGAAGCAAAAAAGTTTTAGATAGATACTCGTAATCCAATGAAAACGGAGAGCGAAACATAAGTAAATAAGAATACTGAAACTTTACAAAACCGAATACCTCGGGAGCAGCGTAGTTGGGGCTTCCACAGCTGGTCTTTAGAAAATGACCATCCCGCATGACATTACTCAGCCCAAAGTCTGCAATCTTAATATTGCACCTCGAGTCCAATAGCAAATTCTCAGGCTTCAGGTCTCTGTGGACAACCATATTGCGGTGGCAATACTCCACACCAGATATTATCTGCTCGGATATGAGTCAAAACAGTAAAAGCACTCAAACTCGGAAAATGACATGATAAGCTACAAAGACAATGGTTGTGGTAAAAGAGAAAACCAAACCTGCTGGAAAAAGTTACGAGCCTCATCCTCTTGTAATCTGCCTTTCTCTACAATATAATCAAAGAGCTCTCCGGACTTGACATACTCCATTACAACATAAATGTCATTTGGGGTCTCTATTACTTCATATTGCCGAATGATATGAGGATGCATAAACAACCTGAGAATTTTGATCTCCCTCCTCACTGTAATAAAGAAATGAACAAGAAACCAAAAAGTAATGTTAAAACACATATAATGATAGACATAACCTTGCGCAATATCTAAGCATATAGATCAAACTGATAAGTTAGAAACTGTTCAAATATGAAAAAGGCAAGTCCTTTTGTGGTGTTTGCTTACCTTTCTCTTCCATTTCCATGTTCTTGATCTTACGGCGATTGAGGATTTTGATAGCAACCTTGTGGCCCGTGACGACATGCTCGGCTATCTTAACTTTGCCAAAAGAGCCAATTCCAAGGGTTTTACCAAGCTTGTAGTTTGGTAAAATGGATTCAACTCCATTGCCAAATCTATTCGATGAATGGTCCATTTTATCCTGTCCCAATGCAAATTAGAAAGTCATTATAAGCTCTCTTAGCAGCTTCGGTAAAACAAGACCATCATCATCAATCATCCAATGTCTAAACCTAAACTCTAAATCTAAAAACCTTGCAAGAGACCTGACAACATCACTGCTTTGTAATGCATGGAAGTAATCGTAAATTCTCAAAAAACCTATCAGCAATAACCGTCTCAAAATCCACACAGTGATGAATTTGGTATTAGCAGAAGAAAGTGATGACCTTTACAAACAAACAAACAAAAAGTCAAATTTACCGGAAGAAAGGCCCCTTCTTTACGAGCAGATCCGAGAAATCGAACGAAGCAAACAGAAATTGTTGAAACGAAGAGCGAAGCGATAAATCTAGAAAGAGAATCTGGATTGATAGAGAGCTGAGAGGAGGAGAAGAAGAATCGTGGAGCTTAGATGATATAGAGAACAGTTATGAGAAAGAAAGAAAGGAAAAAGTTGGGTTTCTTACGGTGTAATTGGAAAATATCGGGAACTCAGATTCCAACTCTTCCTCCTATGTGACGCAGAGCTGAGTCACTAGTCCTTTAGAGTCTTCATGGTGATCCCCGTTTATTAGTAATCACGATTCACGAATCAAACGAGAAAGACAAAACCCAAATAAATACTGCAATTTGCTGCAAAATCCCTCCAATCGTAATACTGTATACGCCAAATTCTGTTACACTTCTTCAGTATATGTATATATATACTTTTTTTACTAAACTAGTTTACTACGTTTTTCGAATCATATCAATTATTTAGTTGTGATTTCGGTTATAAACTAAATAATTGTTTATTTTATATGGATCAAATCGTAAATAATTAAGGTCTTTAAATTAGTTTTCGTGATGTCATGTCTACAAAACGAAGGCGAAAAATGAGATTACTTAATTATATACTAACCCAAAATTTTAAAGGAAAAGATCTGACAAGTGAAAGAGTTTTCGACGTTATACAAGCAAATCTAAATCACTGTCACTCATTTGGTTAATCATCGTAGTGATATAACCACACATGTCAGTGTGAGGAAGCTTAACTTGTTTTTGTCTTCTTTGTCGAGAAAAGGAAACCCCAAAGTATCTAAATAACAAACGAGGTAGCAAAAGATTCACAGATTGGATTAACAGAAACATAACCATCTAGGTAGTATCTCTAACTCCAAGCTGTAGTAGTGATAGATGTAAACATGTCAAGTCTTTGGATTACATTTCTCTAATAAGACTCTTCCTCAGAAAGAAAAAAAAAGACTACAACTTTACTATGCACAGATATTCAGCTACTTGAATTCAGTAGGAGGGAATGGCTGCGAACCGGTACCCTTCAGCTCCTCTCCATGAGTAGTAAGCAATCCGTGTCTCGTAGAAGCCTGTAGCCACACAATTCAGAAAGCCATGAAAAAAAATCAACACTTACATCTAGCGTTACTCAAAGATTTTACATTAATGGATACAGAAAACAATCAAAAGAGTAAGATCATAGCAACTGACAACGAACAGAAGCTGGTTCTAGTGTCAACTTGACCCAACTCACTCGATTTCAATAGATCAACAAACAGACTCAACACGGGGTTTCAAATCAAGCACCATGCACTCTGACTCTTACCAGGGAGGAAAGTAAGGATGCCGAGGACAAGAAGGGCATAAGCTTGAGAGCTATCTCCTTCCATGTGACCAGTGAAGATGAAAACAGTTAAAAGGAGAAGCAAGCAACCAAGGAACAGAAGAAAGACAGCCAGTGCAATCGATTTCCAAGGTACTCTATCAAATGCTTTGGGTGTATAATCGAAGCGAGGATCGAAATCTCTCCTTCCACCAACACCGTTTGCATAATCTTCATCATCCTCATCTCCTGGAAGCTGAGCATACCTTACACTTCTCCTCGACGCCATTCCTAAGAATCCCTTCATTCTCACAATACATTATATCATTAAACCATTCAAGAACCGTATACCATGGATCAGAGTAAACACAAACAAACAACATTAACTTCGCATCCATAAAGAAAATCTCTAAACGAAACAAACGAACCCTAAATAAAGCTCAATTTAGCAAAATCAAACCGATTAAAGAAACCGCGAATCAATTTTAGAAAACCTGATAACAACTATATGAAGAAGAGAATGGCGAGCCGTGAAACTCACCGGAATTCGTTTATGATGGGAACTAGGATCAGGATCCGGATCCGGATCTACTTTGACGCATAGGTTCTCGTCTCTATCGTGTGACGACGCGTTTTCTGACTTAACAAATTTTGTTTTGTTTTGTTTCTACTGTATGTATTGATTCTATTTTAATATTTACGTATTGATCCCTTATTCTTATCTAAATTACATAGAAAACCCTCGCTTTCTTTTCGTTTTAAATGACTGTTTCATTTCTCATCTTATTTACTGCGTGGCGGTAAAATTTGAATTAACTGAGCTCTAAGTCAAAAATATGATGATATTTTTAGATATCTGTGATATGTTTTGTGGTTCTCTGAATTGATATATTTATTCATATTCGTTTTTGACGTTTGTAGATTTCTGTGATATGTTTTTTTTATATTTTCATTCGTATTCGTTTTTGTTGATTGACTAGAAATATTAGATCCATTCCGTAAACAATATTAAAACTTGAAAAAAGTTGTGGTGAAATTAGAGTTTTTATATTAAAATATGTAAACGTGTATGTTTTCGGAGTGGAATGGATTAAAAACGAATGGATACATTGCCAAAGTTCTACTTATTACTTAACTTACTGCACATACGGGGGCTGTAATAAGGCAGCGAATCCTACCATTCATTAATCCACTAAATAACTTTTTTGGATTCCAAAAGCTTTTTAGAAATTGCAATTAAAGCCAAAATAAACTCTCGTCTTTTCTTTAAGAGTCCTCTCGCTCTCGTTTCCACCTTTAGAGAGTGTTGAGAGAGAGAGAAAGGAGAAGAGAAGGCCAAAAGGGAAGATTTTTAAAGCTTTTTAGCTTCTTCCCTTTTTCTGAGTTATTATTGGTGTCCGTGCCCGGATCCGAAATCTTCGGGTTTAAAATCTAATTCGGTCGCTTATCCTTCCTTCCTCCTCTGAGATTACAAATATCTCTACAACGTCGGGAAGATTCTTCCCTTTCCTTTTTTTTTTTCAGACAAAACACAAAAAAAAAGATTGTCCTTTTATCATGCTCCCTTTTTTCAGGTATAAAAAAATCGGCTATTAGATTCATCAATTTTCCGTACATTGATTCTCTCGTTCGGATCTGTTCTGCTATTGTCTAAAGATCGATCATGATCATTACAGATTCACCACTTTTATTCTGTTTTCTTCGATTGCACTGCATGCAAATATGTTGTTCTCAATTACGATAAATAAAAATTGTTTTTTTTTTTAAATTAAATTTGATAATTCTATTTCCTCTGTTTCCTGCTTGATGTTGACGTTTTTAACATCGACAGACTTCTGTTAGGTTATGTAATAATAATAATACACTTCTGAAACAACTCGATGAATTGATGATTAAAACAAGTGTGTGGTTTTATGTTTTGAGATTTTTTTCCTTTTAGTATTAATCTAATAATAATGAGATTATTTTGATACATGATGGATGTTGTGCCCCACTTCCTCTTATAATTGTGTTTTTTCGGGTACAGTTTTGAGCTGGCTATTATATTTTTTTTTAGTTTGAGAGATCTTTGTATTGACTTGGTGTTTGATTTTTCAAGACTTGGTCCCAATGTTAGTAATACGACAGAAAGTGACAGCCAGTTTCTCTATGTGTGGGGATGAATTAATTTGCTTTGCTATCTCTTTCCACAATCTGTGTTTTTTTTTATATGTTGCAAACTATGTTAAAAGCATTGGCCTTTTCGTCAGATTTCTTCTAATCCATCGATTACGTTACTTTTATTTTTGTTTTTGTTGAAACAGGATCTAAATAAAATTATAAAATAATGGGTGGATGTGTGTCAACCCATTCAAGAGGAATCAGGCCTCGGCGTAAAGGCCGTCGCAGATCTTCCAAACACTTTTCTAAAGTATCTGATATTGTTCCTCATGCAAATATCAGAAGGCCTAGTGACGTTGGGAGTCGTGTTTCTTTTGGTCAGTTTTCTTTCTGTTTATCTTTGCAGTGTTAGATTCAATCTTTGACAATAAGAAAAGATAAATATCTGGGACAATCATAGACTTTTTACCTGAAGAAATAATTCATTTGTTGCAGCTATCTCGCAAGATGACGCATGGTTTGACTCTGTCAGTGTTCTTAACTCTGATGAGGATGAGGACTTCATCAGCCTACCTGAAGGTAAAAGTCTCTACATTCTTCTCAGGACTCATGGAGCTTCCAGAGCTCACCTGAAATCAAAATGCAAATAGAGAGGACGTTTTCGGTTATGTTTGATATGGATTTTTATTCTTTTTGGCCATATCTCTCCCAGCGGATAACGCATCATCAGCGGGTGGTGCTACGGGTGGCATTCCAAATGGTCAAGTAGTTCAATTCTCTTCCTGCATTGTGGATGGGAAAGGAAAGTACGAAGAGTACCATGAGAGTTACTTGAAGATAGACGGGAGTAAATCCGATAAATTCATGAGCAAAGGGTTGTACAAGGATCCTAGTGGTCTCTCGGTTATCACCGGAAACAACAAGAAGAAATTGATGGACCATGCAAGCTTTAAAGGCTTGAAAGAACAGAAACGGAACTCTCAAGAGAAAACCCTGAGATCCAGCCTGAGCCGACTAATGCCAACGGTTAGTTTCAACGACAAGACTCTGAACTCACCCACATCTCAGAAACGAAAGTCTGCAGTTTATCGTCTTTCATTCAAGAGGAGATCGTGCGATGGTGAGGAAGTTACTGAGCATCGTAAGTTGTTGTACCGTCCGAAGGCTGGTTTCACCATCCCTTGCTCAGCCAGAGAGAAGCAGTCCAGTGGAAGTTGGTGTGAGATACCACCTTCAACTTTTAAACTCCGTGGAGAAACCTATTTCAAGTATATCTTTCACCCCTCTGTTATATGTATCTTTCTGTAGAAACTCTCTTGTCTGTAACTGTTGGAGAATGATGTTTGCAGAGACAAGAAGAAATCCCCAGCTCCAAATCAGTGTGCATACACTCCTATTGGCGTTGACTTGTTTGTCTGTCCAAAGAAGATTGATCATATCGCCCAACACATCGAGCTTCCAAACATCAAAGCCGAGGCAAAGCTCCCTGCTCTTCTCATTGTCAACATTCAGGTAACCACCACAGAGATATCAATTGCTTCTTCGTCTTTAGTTTCTCAGTAACGTTTGCTTGTATCATGTTCATAAGAAGCTTGTAGATAGCCGTTTTGATATGCATATGTGTGTAGATGATCCTGACCTTTGTACCTCATTGACAGTTACCAACCTATCCTGCTGCAATGTTCCTTGGCGATAGTGATGGAGAAGGCATGAGCATTGTACTTTACTTTAAGTTACGAGAAAATTTCGAAAAAGAAACCTCTCAGCAGTATCAGGAAAGCATCAAGGTAGCTTCAAAAGCCATGCCCTTACAATTCTCACATCTCGTGATTGATATCTTACCAGGTTTTGTTTGTTTGTTTGTTTTGTCTCTGATTCGAGATAGAAACTTGTCAATGATGAGATGGAGAAGGTGAAAGGTTTTGCCAAAGACAGCACAGTTGCTTTCCGTGAAAGGCTTAAGATTGTGGCTGGACTTGTGAACCCCGAAGATCTAACTCTAAGCTCGACTGAAAAGAAGCTTGTACAGGCGTACAATGAAAAACCCGTCCTCTCTCGTCCTCAACACAACTTCTTTAAGGTTTTAGCACTACAGTAAAAACCTCCTAAACACACAAAAGAAGAAGAAGTCTGTCTTTTTCCAGCTAATTAAGATTTGGTTTTTACCTCTCCACAGGGTCCAAACTACTTTGAGATTGATTTGGATGTCCATCGATTCAGCTACATATCAAGGAAAGGACTTGAAGCATTCAGAGATCGACTGAAGAATGGAACTCTTGATCTTGGTTTAGCCATCCAGGTAATGAGCAAAGCTTCATGCAATGTACATATGTAAACCGGACTTTGTTCTTGAAGTGTATAAGATTGAGACTCTTTGTGTTATTTAAAATGGAACATGAAAACAGGCTCAAAAACCAGAAGAGCTGCCGGAACAAGTGCTGTGCTGTTTGAGGCTGAGCAAGATTGACTTCGTTGACCATGGTCAAATCCCAATGCTACTAATCCCGGAGGATGGGGAAACTCTCGTGTAAGCGTCATCATCTTGTATTCTTGACCACCCCCCTTGAATGAAGAAACCAAAGAAAAAAAAAAAAAAA
>KE155164.1:1082837-1093517 GCA_000411075.1 Sisymbrium irio
GTACATCTACATATTTATAATTGATTTGATTTATGTTATAACTTAATACTCTATATAACGTTCATACTCCTGGAAGTCATCTTGTCGAGTTTGGCTTTTGTTGTAACTTGCATTCTGTTACCTCGATGATATTATCATGATAATACCTGTGTGTTATTTTCTCTACATTGGCTGAAAAGTTTTCCATCTAACTTTGAATTTTTAAGAGTTATTTTGCCTAGTGGTAAGAGAAGTTAGGACAATGGGTAAATGACAATGATGTTGATCACTTGTCACTCATGCGCTTGATCTACTCTGAGACAATAAAGTATTAAAGTGATTGAGGTAAATAATTTAGTAGTTGTCCATGGGGGTGAATAATGAAAGAAGAGAGAAACATAGGGGTGAAAATAGAAAAAGAGAAGAATAAAAGGGTGTATATAAAGAGAACCCTAGGCAGAGAAGGAGATCTGAAAAGAGAGCGCCTGAGGCCGAGCGCTTCCCTCGGGAGTGAGGGGTGGCGTGGTATACCCACGAGAAATGGTGTTTGCGAGGGATTTAAGGAATTTGTGGCGTACCCTAAGTGGTGCGTAGGCGCATATCATTGAATTGGGCCCTTTCTCTCTGCTTTGATGTTTCCTTATCTTTAGGCTGTCCAAGCAGAGTGGTTTCTGCCCTACATTTCTCTCTTTCAAGATTTGTTTTTGTCCTTTTTTTTTTTAACGAAACATTTTCTTTTGCCATTGGGTTCTTCGATAGTGTTTTTTCTTCTGTTCAAGTTTCTGCTTTGCTAGATTTTCATAAATTTTAACTTAAAAAATATTGTTTTGGAGATCCTTTGATCTACCATTTGCTTGCCCAGAATATTCATAAAAAAGCGTATAATCATACAAACAGCTTCATAGATTTTCATTGTTTTTTTTTCATCTGTTAAAACAATAAAATTCCTGTTTTGGTCTGGTCTAACCGTTTTCTTGCTTGCTCGTTTTATTGGTTGTTCGCCGGTGAAGTTGAGACTGATTTGGTTATTTCCGGTTACTCACTGCTCTGACCTCTATCAGTAAAACTGTGCAAGTTATGAATTTAATAATTATGATAGCACATGTACATCACGAACAATTTGAACTCCACTGAACTTAGTTGTAAGCATTGCCCATGAATTCACTTAAGATGATGTAATTAACTCATCAAAAGACAATGAACCCATAATCCAAAAATCGAGAATTTGGAGACTCCATTTTCAAGTTTCTCAAGGTTAAACAAATTCGGATTTTTACTCAACTAATGAACACTACTTCCACAAACATAAAGAGTTATTGGATTAACGCACACTTTAACAAAGCTTAAAGAAGAAATAAGTAATATGGAACCCGTGAAACCTCACGAGTCTAACTTGTAACAATAAAGTTTCACACATTCTACATGTATCACTAGTTCTCATTCTATTTATCTACGTCCCAATTTGAATTATGTGAGATCAAAAGGTCAACACTGTATAACTCATTTCAACGATCAAAGTCAACAGACTCGCTGTTTATACAGAGTCTAAAACGGTACCATAAACGACATTACAAGAACATAAATGATCATAGTGTGTGGTTAACATAGAAGAAACTCACACTTTCGTCTCGGAAAAATAAGTTGATGAGACAGCCAAACCTTCATGGTCATATGTACGTACGAGCCTCTGTCTTGATCCCGATGATTCAAGCCAGCAGAATTCCAAATGGAAAGACTTTAACTCAGCAACACTCTTTGCCACGTCGCAGGGACATCCCATGTACATACCTCCTGGTAACAAAGTCATTTGATATCCTTCCTCGAAGGTAACCACGTTCTTAGACATTTCACCCACCCAATGCACATTTGTTGTAACGTTTTTCACATCGGATGTCGAGAATATATCCTGATTCATATCAAAACCTTACAAGGTCAGAGACACATCATTCATATAAACAAAAGGCTAAAAGCAAAAAGTTTCAATTTTCTATATATGAGTGTTGTTGAGAATTGTATACCTGGACTACTTGACCTTTGTCATTCATTTCAAGCACAGCAACGGTATCGGCTTCAGACAGTGTCGATCCATAGACACCACTTCGTTTTGTAACTGAACGACCTTTCCAAGTACCGAGGAATGGGGTAATTCTTTCTCCATCATCCTGCAACAAAGGAAAAACATAAGCTGAGTTAGGACTAAAATGGAATCATATAGGACACTATTGATGCTTCAGTGTGATTACAACTGTTTCCTGAGACCACAGATTACCTGATAATCGTCCAGGGCTGGATGAACGAGATTCTCTAGCCCTCTTTCCTCGAGGAAAACTATAAGCATTTCAAGAACACCTTTGGGATCCATGATGTGAAAGGCTCTAGCTCTTCTATCCGTCGTATTAGAATACAAGCAGTTCTCACATACTAACGCAGGACGTCGAGATGGAAGTTTAAGAGATCTGAAAAAAATTTATACGCTTATTATTACAGTCTACAGTGTAATACAGAAGAAGAGGCAATGAGCATAACGAGAAAGAAACCAACCTAGGTGATTCTTCTCCAGTGTCATCTTCCCCGAGAACGCCTTGCCTTAACGTCGTATCCAACATTCCAGCGGTTTGATACCTCAGTGAAAATGCTCTCTCCTTGGGGAAGAATCCAATCTGCAGACTACTGATGATGAGATAGTCAACAAAGTCAAGATAACTAACTCAAATCCCTTAAAGAGACCAAGACAAAAACAAACCAACAAAACTCAAAACTTTTGAGCACCTTGATTGAGATAACAGAATAAACTCTCACCTGCTGATATTTGTCGACAGTGAACATATTGGTTTCTTTGATTTTGTATTCTACCCATTCCGGTTCCTCTTCTTCCTCGTCAGCAACTGAAGTAGCCGAAGTTGGCTGCTTTATATATAACCTTTGTAGTAAACAAAGAAAAGCTTCAGACTTTACTCCACTTTCATAGAATAATAACATCAATACATAAATGAACAAAACATCATTTAAATTCTTAAACTTGTATAGTTTCCATTGATTGAATCCTTAACCACAGACAAAAAGCAGTAAGAGAACCATACATACGATTGATTAAGGCTAATGAGTTCATCTTCTCCATATGAAGTAGCAGAGAGCCGAGTATCAATCTTATGCAACAAATCCCCATTTCCATCAAATTGCTGCCCAACAAATAAAAAAAGTGAGCTTTGTAACATACTCTAGTTGAAAAACAGACAGAATCAAAGGTTAGATTTTTGTCATACGTGGAAGGAGCCAGTCCATTTTCCAACGTTAAGATCGACAAATGCGCGTAAATTGTCAATGCTCATTGATTCATCGCTCGTCCTTTTGTCATCCTCTTGCACAGCCAAGGACTTGATGATACCAACGCTCCTGGTTCCATAGGTCGACCGCAGAGTCGGATTCGGTTTCAAGAGCTTCAACCGTGTGGATGATTTGTTGTGTGGAGAGACAAAAAGTGAGCAAGTGACCGAAGCAGTAGCCATGGAAAGAACACAGAGAGTTGTGTGAGTCAGTAAGTGGATTTTAGTGAGTTTATCTTATCAAGAAACGAACAGTGACACTGCGTGCCGGTCTAACCACTAAAGACAACATGTAGTTCAATTTGAAACAGCAGGTGTTTCATTGTAGACCTAAGGTGTTTCATTGACGCATGATGACTTCGGTGGTGGTAGCCGTTAGAGAAATGCGACAGATAAAACTTAAACATCCAATCATCATTAGATAAGGGGCAAGGGACTAAATAGTACATACGACTAGTCATACACTATAAGTCATCGGTTTGATTACACAATTGAGAGTATTGTAAGTACATAAACAAAACCACTGGCAATCTTCTTTGTACAGTGGAACCAAACACGGAATAATATAGTGTGAAATAACGTTGAGAGAATTGTAAAGTTAAAAAACCAACAAAACATTCCACAAAAACATTACTACTTTTACTACCAAAGCCATTGCTTTTATCAGTCTAGTCTTCTCAGCAAGTACTCCACTTGAACCTCTTTTGTCAAGGGCATGATCCAATCTCCATACAAGTGGCCGACTAAGATCGGACTGATTTTGTAAACTTGAGATTCATTCATCTCTTCTTCTCCTTCTTTCTCCTTAAGTCCCACTTTCACTTCTTGCCCGTATGTTCGGGTTTTCATCTCAACTCTCTTCTTTATCGCCTCCTCCACGCTCGGGAATGTCAGCATAGCCATCAATGCATCCTTGTCCTACAACGCGTGTGTTGTAATTTAAAAGTGAGATATGCATATAGAGACGAGTACAAAAATTTCCATAAGATTTGGGTGGTTCATTGTGTGTGTAAAACTATGGAGAGGTGGAAAAAAACATACTTGTGCTTTGATGGCGGACTCGTATGCCTCGGGTGAGGCTTGGAACTTGGCCTCTGCAACAAATTTACCGTAATGGATCCTCTTTGAAAGAGACTGCAATGGACATCAAAAGATTACATGAGGACGTAAAAGTGGTAAGAAGATTTTACTCGAACATTGCTTCTGTTAGCTAGCAAAAGGATTTAGAATCTTTTAAAGGCAGAGAGCGAACCTGAAGGCAGATCGCGTCACATACAGCTGTTGATCCGTAATTACCGTCATCCCCTCTCTTCACTAGTCTTGGGACAAGGTCTCTGAAGTACATGTTCCATATCTTGTTGTTGATGTTGATCGAATCAGCAGCAAAATGCAAAACCTATTTGAAACGAAAGAAAATTGAAGCTATTAGGACGTAGTACAGAAGCTAAAAACACAGCTCGAACAAGATTTCATCCAGTTGCTTTTGCTGAACATTGAGAAACGACATCAATAAGAAGTAGATAACCCAAGTGAGACTTTGAAAAACCACTAAAGACTCCACCTTTAAATCACTTTTTTCATGTCATCCAAGTGAAATATTTGTAATTTGAGATGATCATTTAAGCACCTTTGGGTACTGCAGAGGCGGCAACATAGGCTCAGGTAGATCGTCGGGGAAGAAGGGATGTTCATCAGGGCTCTTGAACCTACCAACCTAATCATCAAGTTTGAATCTTTTTTTAGATAAGAATCTCCATTGAGGTTTCTATAACCTTGTAAAACCTTTTAGGGATTATGTTTTACCTTAGCGTGGAGCTTCTCAGTGCCTCTGACCATGTACTCAACCAAAGAGCCGTTGAATCCATCCATGTCAAAAGCAGTAGGGTCATAAGTATCTGCATTGTAACAGTACTTGGCTCTCTCCAACAGACCAAATATTATACTATCCTCTTGACGGATCAAAGAGTCTCGAATACCTTCAAGAGTCAAGCTCTCGCTTTCATCAACTCGTTTCTTCCCTGTCAACGATCTGTATCAACAACACCAAAAGGGAATGAACGTTTGATTCAAGTTCATCAACAACAACAGTGAACCAAAGACACAAAAGGAAAGGTTTCTAATTTAAGCTAAAGTCGACAAAACAGGTGACTTCTGTTAAGTTCCGCAATGGGAATCTAAAACACACAAAGATTGAGACTTTTTTTCTGTCGGTTACATCAAATTGAAAAGGGCTTTCGAAAGTTTCGAAATTGATACCCAGCGAGAGTCATAACAGCATGAAGGGAGCCAGCTCCGGAGCGTGGAGGCTTGGAGGGAGGAAGAGAACATCGAACAGAGAAGGAAGGTTTGGATGAGGGAGGAGGAAGAAGAGTGCAAACGGTTGTGGAAGTGGATAGCTCGCGTCGAGTGTCAAGGAACCCAATCGCAGGAGAAGAACAAGACGATCTCAACATCGACAATGACGCCTCCATTGATGACAAGAGACAGATGAGAAGGAGAAAACAGAGAATCGGAAGAAATCAGAGGAAGAGACAGAGAATCATCTGGGAGATGAATGAGAGATGATGTTTAAAAGAGTTGAGGCATTTGGGGGTAGGCGTGGTGGGTAAGGGAGAAAGACAGTTGGTGAAGAGGAGAAAGGTAGGGTTGTATTGTCTTCTTCGACTGCGTGCACGTCTTTAGCCCACGCAAGCCACCCTACACACACAAGTGTTCTTATTACTTTTTGTGTTTCTCCATTTTTTTTCATTATTTTAGGGCTTGTTGGGCCGATTTAGTTTAAATATTATTTTTATGGTATAGTTTAAGTATTATGTTTAAGGTATAGTTTAAAATTTAAATTGAAGACATTTTGTTTCTATATATAGAAGTTAGAAGTATCAAATTTTTTGTTGGAGGGTTAATCAGGAATTATAATTTAGTTAGGGTTTTCCGATTCTCAGTTGTAAAACGGATCATTGTTTTTGTTTTTTTTGGCAGGGAAAAAAAATAGTTTTTGGAATAATCAACGAGAAATAAACTGTTTATGAAAGAAAAGATTGTCCTGTACGTACTAATTCAATTAATACTGGTGAGATAACTATAAGACCAATCGATTGGCTCAAGGTTTTTGATATCTTTTTCTTAGATTCAAAGCAATTTCATTTTTTGAGTTGATTTAAAAGTATATCAGATTGTTTTAGTTCTACTTAACATTTTGAGTTGGTTTACAAGTATATTGGATCATATTAGTTCTACTTATTACGAATGCCTTTGAAACAACACACACACATTCTTGCTTCTGAGCCCATTTTCATTACTGAGAGTCGGTATACAATGTTCCATGTGCGGCTGTGCCTCAATCCTTTGGAACTATTCTTTTCTTTTTTCAGGTTGATGTAAGGGTGGCACCCGGTACTCATGTACCTGAGGCTGCAAGTATGTCATTTCGATATCCTTTATATACGTGTTTGTTTTTTTTAAACCACCTTTTTATTGCCATTAAATTAGTAAACCTTGTGGAGATGGTCGTCGATGAATGTCTATTTCCATCGTCTGAATGATGCTTGATGCTCTCAAGGTACTCCTTTCTCGGCAAAGATTTTGATCAACTAGGACAAACTTTGTGTTTAGTTTCATGTTTTGATTATGTTCGTGAGTTTGGATAGCATTACACTAATCTCGGTTCTGGTCTTGTTTGACTTTCTTTTTCTATCCGTTGATGATTTAATTTGTGTTTCACTTTCTGTTCTCGCATAAGCTTATGCTTACAAGAGAGCAATTTCAAACATAATAATGCTTAGAATCCATAAGGGATTCTATGATATTATCATAGGAGGAATAAAATTTTAATCACATATAAGGAATTATCAACTTATAATATTCCAAAACTTATAATTAAAATAATACTTAGAATCAATAAGGAGTTTTGAGCATTCGAAATAGTCTAAGCGTTTATTCGTTAAACAAACAAAACAAAAGGTGTCCTCGAATAGTGTTAGTAGTAGCGGAAGTTGTGATTCGTTTGAAACGTATGCCGCGGATAATATCCAGAAGTTGCTTATCACACTTTCTCCAGATTCACCCATACCTATACACATACACACACATATACATAGATAACTGTTAGTGACAAGACAAAACCCAATCACTCAGTTTCCTTTGTGAATCATCCCAAAGTTGGCCAATTTCAAGCCACCATTGCGCCTCCACACACATTTAGATCACCATCCCCTCCGTCGCCGCCGACAGCGATGACGTCGTTACCGGTACGAGCCCCGTCGTGGGTTTCTTCCCGGAGAGTCTTCGAGGAGAAGCTCCAGGATCTTCCCAAGTGTGCTAATTTAAGGGAGGTGAAGCAGCTTCACGCCCAGATCATTCGAAGGAACCTTCATCAAGATCTACACATCGCCCCGAAGCTAATCTCCGCTCTTTCTCTCTGCCGCCAAATGGGTTTAGCTGTTAAGGTCTTCAACCAGGTTCAACAACCCAACGTCCATCTCTGCAATTCACTCATAAGAGCTCATGCTCAGAACTCACAGCCTCACAAAGCTTTCTCCGTGTTCTCTGAGATGCAAAGTTTTGGCCTTTTCGCTGATAACTTCACGTACCCTTTTCTCCTCAAGGCTTGTTCAGGTCAATCGTGGTTGCCTGTGGTCAAGATGATCCATAACCATATCGAAAAATTGGGACTTTCGTCTGATATCTATGTACCCAATGCCCTCATCGATTGCTATTCCAGATGTGGTGCTTTGGGTGTTAAAGCGGCGAAGAAGCTGTTCGTGAAGATGGGAGAGAGGGATACTGTGTCGTGGAACTCGATGCTAGGTGGGCTTGTCAAAGCAGGGGAACTGAGAGATGCTCGCCAATTGTTTGATGAAATGCCTCACAAGGATTTGATTAGCTGGAACACTATGTTGGATGGTTACGCTAGGTGTAGAGATATGATTAAAGCCTTTGAGCTGTTCAAGCTAATGCCTGAGAGAAACACTGTATCTTGGTCGACATTGGTTATGGGGTATAGCAAAGCTGGAGACATGGAAATGGCTAGGATTATGTTTGATAAGATGCCGGCTAAAAACGTGGTCACGTGGACTATAATCATTGCTGGATATGCGGAGAAGGGGCTTGTAAAGGAGGCTGATAAATTAGTCGACCAAATGGTGGATGCAGGACTGAGATTTGATGCTGCAGCTGCTATTAGTATCTTCGCTGCTTGTGCCGAGTCTGGTTTGCTCAGTTTAGGAATGAGGGTTCACTCCACGATAAAAAGGTCTAACCTCAGTTCTAATGCTCATGTGTTAAATGCGCTACTTGACATGTATGCAAAATGTGGGAGCCTAGGAAAAGCGTTTGACGTGTTTAACAACATGCCCAAGAAGGACCTTGTCTCTTGGAACACTATGCTTCAAGGTCTTGGTGTTCATGGCCACGGAAAGGAAGCGCTTGAGCTCTTTTCGAGAATGGGAAAGGAAGGGATACGGCCGGATAAAGTCACGTTCATTGCTGTTCTGTGTTCCTGTAATCACGCGGGTCTCATCGATGAAGGCATAGATTACTTCTATTCAATGGAGAAAGTGTACGAACTTGTTCCTGAAATTGAACATTATGGTTGTCTTGTTGACCTATTAGGTCGAGGGGGGCGGTTAAAGGAAGCTATTAAGGTTGTCCAAACAATGCCAATGGAACCCAATGTTGTGATTTGGGGTGCTCTTCTTGGAGCGTGCAGGATGCATAACGCGGTGGATATTGCTAAGGAAGTCCTGGATCATCTGGTTAAATTAGACCCTTCTGATCCTGGAAACTATTCGCTGCTGTCGAATATTTACGCAGCAGCAGAAGATTGGAAAGGGGTTGCTAACATAAGGTCAAAGATGAAGAGTATGGGAGTAGAGAAACCATCTGGAGCTAGTTTGATTGCATTAGAGGATGGGGTACACGAATTTACAGTGTTTGACGAATCACACCCAAGTTCTGATCAAATATATCAGATGCTTGGTAGTCTAATCGAACCTCCGGATACTGGTGAGCTGGTTGCGACTGGATAATCTGCTTAGTTCATTGTTTGTACAAGAATTTGGTCAAAGCTACATCGTCAAGATCGTTAGGTAATATATATATCAGTGCTCGTAAGGCCATATAATTGTAGTTCATTTTCCAAAGGAACACAAAGATGGTTTTATCCTTGTAATTCACAAAATTGGATGAGTTGGGGTAATGTATATATAGCATGATTTTATTAACAATCTTGAGATGGATTTGATTTTGCAATACTAATTCAAACTCCAAAGATGGAACTTCTGCGTCTTAGTCCCATAACAGGTCCTTGTGATCAGCCAGGAAGATGGATATAACAAGAGAAGATCAAACAATAGACGTTCAAACTCCCATGAAGCCTCACGGTGAGTAATAGTAACAATTGTAACTTCGTAGAAAAGGTTAAACGTAAACAAAACTTACGGGTACGTGATCTGTAGAACTTGACTTTTTTTTGTAATGAACGCAAAAAAACCGTTTTTCACAGATCAAGTGTTTCTATCGCTATAACTCATCGAGGATCCGTAGAACTTGACTTGTAAAACGGCTAATGACAAGTCCATTAACAATCAGTATTGACGTCAATAAGATGACGTTTGTTGGTGATGTTAATACCTTAGGACAACTAAGTTGTTGATCCTATGTAACTTTACGAAAAAAAGATTAAACAAAACTTATGGTATGGTTAGGTGTCACAAGAGCTTGATTTCCACTGACGGTCGTTATTGTAATGACGTAAGTAAATGAACGTCGGCATGATGACGTATTTTCGGGTGATGTATTACCTTAAGATGAACTAAGTAATTGTTGTAAATGATGTTTAGATAGTCAAATTAGGACAAACTCGTGGGGTTTATTTTATTATAAAAATCCATGTCTAAATGATTCTGAGTTGATCTTGTTCTCCATTTTGAATTGATTTACAATGAAATAGTAAATACAATAATGGAGAAAGAGGACCACCGTCCACCGATAGTGCCCCGTTTTGATTTGTTCTCCAATCCGCTATAGTTTTATGTGGTTGTAGATAGACTTTGAACAACAACAAAAGTCTAAAGACTCATAAAGATTATTATTTTTAACTCCTTCTGCAGACCCTTTTTCGGTTTAAAATTTTACTGATTCTGACATAAGAAAAATCACCCTTTCTAGCTGTTGTATTAGTAATAAAATAATGAGAGAGACATGGACTTTAAAGTTAATTGATCCAGGAGTAGGTTGGATGTGTATGGTAATTGTATGTCCTTGTCTCTTTTCCGCTAGAGTGGGTAAGTAACGTGCGAAGGCAAAAATGAGGAGTGGCCACTAGGCCTACACATCATCCAAAAAGTTAGATAAAAGATGTTGTCTCTTATCCAATATC
>KE155164.1:1097913-1109811 GCA_000411075.1 Sisymbrium irio
ATTGAAATTAAATCTAATTAGTCAAGATCTCTATCGCAAAGCAGATCATTTGATTCATCAGTAGGTAAACAATATTGTAACCAATCAGCCTCTCTCATGAATTATAGTCATCATAATTGTTTCATGATTTTATCAATTTTGTTTTATAAAAATTTTCAGAAATCGAATTAGGATTAGGGTTATTAGGAAAGGGAGATAAATGTTGGTTTGTTTCAGTTTATTAATGAATCCGATTTAGTTTGGATAATAATGGTTTATCATAGAAACAACTTAATTATACTGAAATTAAATATCTCATTTGGTTTATGTTCGATTATTAATTCGGTTTCAATTAGACGGTTATGTAGTTTCGACTAGAATTAAACATTATGTGTAGTTTTAAACCGAAAAAATATATTTGTGTACTTGAAGGAAGAAGTCCAAGTTTCGGGTGTAAAAAGCTGATTTGTAAATTTTCTGTGTGGGTACACCCCATCTTCCCGGTTTAACATTCGGTTTAGTATTAATTTATTTGGTTTAAGCTCGGTTAACATGTCGATTTAACAAAATTAGACCAAAATTCGACGGTTATGTAATTATATCCAGAATTAAAGTTTTTCTGTAGTTTTAGACCGCAAAAAAGTTTTTGTGTAGCTGTAGTAGGAGATCAAAGTTCCGTGTGTAAAGAGTCGGTTTGTAAAGTATATATGTGGTTACACCCCGTTTACCCGTTACTATACCAAAGTTTATGTTTGGAAAAGGGCATGTTTGGAAAAGGGCAATATCGAAATATCTTCGGTTGTTAAAAAAAACTTGGGTACACGATTGAGAAAACGACGTCGTTTTCACAAAGCAAACCCAAACCGGAAAAAACTGAGCATCATTCTTCTTCAACGTATGAAAACAAAAAGCTCACTTGCAAATTCCAGAGAGAGCGAGAGAGAGAGAAAGCTCGAGACTTTCGCGGCGCAGAATCTCGTGGAAGAGAATCGGTACGATCTTTATCTGTAACAGTGACCATTGATTGATCTGTTTTCGTTCTCTCCTTTCAATTACATTATCTTTGCGACCTAAGCCAAATTCGGGTTACGTTTAGCTGCTTATGCTGTGATCGAGAATCTGATTAGTGGTTTTGTTTTATGATTTACGGATGCTGGGTTCTTTCCCTATTGAATGTTTTGAATCTGAATAGAGTTTAGATTAATCTCATAGATGAAGAAATGATCGAGCTTGAATGTGCTTCAAGTGATATCGATTCTTAGCATAAAGATTGAAACTTTGATACATGGGTTTGCTTTATCAGATCTCAGATGTAATTGATTCAATTTTGGGTTAATGTTTATGCACAAATGTTCTTTTTTCAGTATGAATTTTTGGATTCAAGTACGGCCTACTTTCTTCCACCATGGGAGCTTCATGAAGGTCGGGGTTTGGTATAAGTAGGATCTGTTTTGGCTTTTATCTGTCGAAGAAAGACATTTATGTTATCCATCCCTGACACCAGAATGTGGAATCTAGCGTCGAGTTATCTTACTGGAAACGTTGGACCGAAAAACGAAACAAGAAGACCACCAGTCCATGCTCATGCGGAATGTTCTGATGACGATGCGTCATCTCTAGGCAGCAAAGAAGAAGGTCTTGAGTGTCCCATTTGCTGGGAATCATTCAACATTGTCGAAAACGTTCCTTACGTGCTGTGGTGTGGCCACACAATGTGCAAAAACTGCATTTTAGGACTTCAATGGGCTATTGTGAAACTACCTACTCACCCGGTTCAGCTTCCTCTCTTCATTTCGTGCCCCTGGTGCAACCTCTTGTCTTTTCGTCTTGTCTTCAGAGGAACCCTCAGATTCCCTCATAAGAACTACTTTGTGCTTTGGATGGTCGAGAGGATGAATGGCGAGAGACGCAATTCGCCAGGTAGAGATCAAACCGATGGAAACAATGATAATACAAGGGAGCCACCTCCATCTCTCCACCATCGCCATCATCGCACTCAACCTGAACCATCAGGTTCTGTTCATGATCATCGCATTGGCATTCCAAGGGACAACATACAGACTTCACTGAGGAAGTCTCTTGTCTTTTTTGTCCAATTGACAGCAAAGTTCCCCTTGGTTGTCATATTTCTGCTGATAATACTTTATGCAATACCGACCAGTGCAGCCATATTGGCCATGTACATTCTAGTCACTCTCTTGCTGGCTTTACCGTCGTTTCTCATCCTCTACTTCGCTTATCCTTGTCTTGACTGGCTCGTCAGGGAGATTGTCACATGAAGTGACTAATTATTCGACGACTTTTCTTCATCAAGTTACTCCTAAGACTGGTTCGTCCTCCATGTAAGTATAATGGTTTCGTAATTATCGTCTTTCTTATCTATAGATAGATGAAGTTTTTAGTTTGCATTGTTGCTCTATGGAAGTTGGAAAAAGGACATGTCCATGTTGTAAGGGCTCGTCTTGTAGGAACTTAATAGTATTGTAATATATTTGAGGATTGCCTTGCGATTGCTTCAGGTTTGTCTCAATAAGATCTGTGTGTATAAAATGTTCTACCTCCTAATTGTGTTAACTGTGATACTAATCGTGATTAGTTACAAGTAAAAGTAAATTTGCATTCTATCTGAAGATTAACCTAAATGTCTATTGTCTATTTTTTTCAACTAAAAAAAAGAGCTAATGCGAATGTCAAAACACCCAAAACTACTACTTACTACTTAGTCGTTAAAAGAGCAAAATTCTTCTACTTCATTCATCGTCTTCCGTCTTGGTTTTCTTCTTCATCGCTTTCTCTTCAGAGGCATCAGTCATCGCTCTCTCTTCAGAGGCATCAGTCATCGCTTCATCTGAAAGGAGCCACTCAGTGTTGAGTACACACACATCAAATCAAACGAAACCTCCAAGCTTAGTTCACAAAGAGAACAAGAACAGAGAAGAGTATATATACACAATACCTTTCTTCTCAAGACTTTCCAAAACCTCTTTAATTACATTGACATTCTTACGTGGGGCAATTCCATTCTCTAAAAAGTCAAGCCTTTCCTCTACTTGTTCACGAAGTTTCTCACCCAAAGATGTAGTGCTAATATCTGCAGCAAGAGATGGTTATATATAATTTATGCAACAATGAACAAAAAAATCTCACTGGAATTACAAAAGGGCAAATTCAAGATCTTTTACCACCAAAACAATCCATCCGGGAAGCAATAGAACACTTGCTGGCTAGATAACGAGCAATACGTCCCTTATTTTTAGCAGATGCTCGGCTAATGAATGAAGATTGGAATATCAGACCGTACTTTGGTGTGTTTCCGCGTGTTTTCAGTGCCCTGAAAATTTACAACACAGTTAAAAAAACTGCAGCAGTAGACTAGAGAGCCAAACCAAAGGCATGATCTTCAAAATGCACCTGAAAAGTGCCTTCTCGGCTCCAAGAATCTGAAGAGTTGAAGATGGGCACTTTGCAAGATTTGTCAGACTTCCCGCGTGCGAAATCAACCTGGCTGCAACCATCTCCCCAATCAAGGCCGTCAAATTTGGAGCAATGTCGTTCACTTTAGCAACAAGGTAGTCATATAGATTCTTTCTGTAATCTGTGAGTTCTATAACTCTCTGAGCAAAGGTCTGGACATTGATCAAATCATCCGGTGATATATCCTGCCCTTCAAAGAACAAAAAAGGGAAACACAAAACTTTTGGCTTTTCAGACAAACAGACATGTAAAAATAATCAGAACTTGCACAGAAAAGAGCTGCAGCAGTTCATTATTACCCATAGATGCTTTTGCGGCCTCAACGACCTCTCTTGCTTTGTCTTCATCACCAAGGACTTCAGTAAGCATTGGAATATGCTCTTCAGACAACGTTGACTTGTCCTCTATAATCTTCGAAACTCGGGCGTAAAGGTAATTGTCCTTAACTATCCTGACAAGCTCAGGGAAGTGCCACGAGTACCATTCTCTGAAACGAGCATTACAAAATTGCTTACCTTAGCCAATTTTTCCTAAGATATTATTAATATCATAGGATATCAAACAAAATATAAACCTGGCGCTCATAGCAAACGAATTAATATCTTTATCAAGCGTATCAAGCATGAAAATAGCTTGAATAACCATATTATCCGCTCGGTTGACATTGAATTTGACCTTTGCTCTACTGTAGCTATGAGCTAATCCAAGTTGAGATTTTTCAAGATCACCAGGCTATTTACACATTATATGAAGAAGAAGAAGAGAAGAAGATGGTGTTTTCAGTAACAAACTAAAATACTTAAAGAATCAAACAGCTAAATCATACCAATCAAACCACCTTGAGGTCGTTGAGGAATCTATCAAAATGTTGACGAACACCTCTAAGAAGCTCGTGGACGAACTCATTGCTCTGACAAGGAATGTTCGTGGCTTCAAATATGCAAGAGCCGAGTTTTGGGTCAGATACTCCTAAGCTAAATTTGTGGTTTCTGCCTTCTTTGACTTTTGGAAGATTCAGTTCCAGAAAACTTCTAAGCTCGTCAGTCATAAACTCTACAAAAGAATAAAACAAAGCAATGTAACTTACTTTTTCCTTTTGATTTCTGCGCAAAAGAAGTAACATAGACAAGAAGGTTACCTTCAGAGACAGCGTTGATTTGGTTGAGAGCATTGAGTGCAGACTTTGAGGGCTGAAAAGCAATGAGCTGGACAAACCGACCGAACAGACTAAGGTCCGAAACTGAGTTACGAACCGCCTCAGTGTTTTGACCGATCTCATCGAGGTCCTTCACCTCGAACAGCGCGTAGCAGGAGGATGATTCTTGAAGAAGATACGAAATCGACATTGAATTGCAGAAAGAGTGAGAAAGAGGGAGATAAGCTTAAACCCTTGTTCAAAAGAAGTCGAATATATATATATATGCAAACCCTAAACCCTTGCCCACGTTAGTCCAATTTTTATTTCACGAGCCTTGCCCATTAACGTTGGAATTACCTCTAACCACGGTTAAGAGGGCCGTGTTAAAATAGGATTCGATTGGTTCGGTTAAAAAAAAAAAGGTAATTAACATACAAAAGTAACAAAACTTCCCCCAGCTACAAAACCGATGATAGATTTGAAGAGTTGACCATCAATTATTTCGTGAAAACATAGGAACCATATGAAACTATTTACTATTATTTGAAGCTTGATCCACCAATTTCTCAATGGTCAGTGGAATAAATGATTCTAAATATAGAACACTAAACATAACTATAAAAGCAGACAAAGAACTCTATTGCAATTCATTCATTCATTCTTCATCCTTCATTTAAAACCAAAAAAAATACAAAAAAATAAAATATATATATAAAAAAAAAAATAGAATAATGGCAAGAGTTCAGCTATTGTTATGTTTCGCCTTTCTGTTTGCGTCTGTGACTTTTATGGAAGTCGTTACAGCTCATCTAAAGATCAAACCATCTTTGCCTCAGATTGAAGATCCAAAGACGGTGAATGATGTAGAGGGTTACACAGTTAAAGTGGTGATGGTGTTTGTGGACGACCTCGAGAAAGAATGTCCCAAGACAAACAAATTCAAAGCCTTCTTTGAAAGACTCAGAGCATACGCCAAGTATGTTTGCCCAATAGCAAAGAAAGACGAGAAAGATTACGATCGTGACATGAAGGCCAAAGCTGGGAGCCTCCTCCAGGCCATATCTTCGTTTGCTGTTGGAAAGGTAAGTAGTGAATGAGCCATTTTCTTCAAAGTGTACATACTGAAACGTTACTGCTCTTGAACCATTTTATTTATATACTTCATCATGCATATATATTAGATTAAGGAGGAAATTAGGGAGGAGATTCGAGAGGAGAAAGAGGAAGCCATTCAAACCTTTAGGTGGATGAAATCTGTGGCGGCTAAGATTTTGGGTGGCCGCAAGAAAGAAGAGAGCGAGGAGACCATGAAGCTAACAGCCGAGCAACAGAAAGAAATCAAAGAAGGTATTTTGAAATGGGAGACAGTGATTACTAGAATCACAAACACAATGGTACAAACCACAACAACAAACACTTCTGAGGGTGAAGGTTCCACAAGTGGAAAAGGAAGTCCAAGCGGCAGCGACAGTGGCAGCGCCAGCAAAAGCTCTGGTAGCGGAAGCTCTAGCTTCAGTAGTGGAGCTTCTTTCAAAGACACTACAGGTTCAGGTTCTAACTCGGGTAGTCCCAGTGGAAGCCCTGCGAGCAGTCCCTCTGCCTCGACCGACGCTGCTGCAAGTGGAAGTAAAAGTGGAAGTTCCTTTAAGGATACTACCGGTGCAAGTGCCATGAGCCCTACCGCAGGTCCCACCAGCTCTGGCTCAAGTGAAAGTGCCAGTGGTAGCCAGAGCAGCGCCACAACTGTGTCAGAAGTTGAGGCTGAGACAACCGAAGAAGTCAAGTCGTTCTTAATGAACCTCCAGAAGAAGTGTCCACCAAAGGAGGAATACAAGTCTTTCTTTGAAAAGGTAATGGGTACCATGACAGCTTCTGCAAAGGTTACTGCGGAAAAGAAAAAAGGTTTCTTCGCTGGGCTTAAATCTGCTGGTGGAAAAATATCCGATGCGATGTCATTCATGGGTTCAAGAATTGGAACCAAATCATCAGAGGTACGTAGCAAGAGACTCTCTTAGAAATATTACGGATCAAATTCAAAAAAGTCCATCATTTTTATTTTCTTGTGGTATGTCGATAGGTGAAGAAATCCATGGAGAACTACCATGCAGAAGTGATGAAGGCTCTGAACGAGTTAGAAACCATCCACAGTCAAATCATTAGTCAAAACCAAGGCAAGAAAGACGGATCTGTGAAAGTCACAGCGGAACAACGAACAGTGATTAAGCAGACAATCACCAAGTGGGAACAAGTCACAACCCAATTCGTGGAGACTGCTATGAAGAGCGAGGCTTCATCAAATACCACAGTTGGTATCGACAAAGTCAAGCTAACTTGAGCTCCAAGGCGTATCTACATTAATTTGCCACAACACAAAAAAAAGAACCCAACCCATATATATTATCGACGCTAGCTAATAATTAGAGATTTTTTGTTGGTTGTAAATAAAACCAAGATTGGTATAGGCCAATCATAGATCGATGGATCGACCTATTAAGTAATAACTTTGTAAAAGTTGAGATAGACTGTAACCGCTCTGTATGTAAACATTCAGAAGTGAGTGAATTTTAAGTAAAAATATTTTAAATAAGCTCTGATAGCATAAGATAAGAGATGTTTTTTTTCACTCTGAATCTGAAAATGTTGGACTAGATCCTTGACTTCATTGCACTGGCAAAATCTAACTGTGTTCTACCATAAGAAAACAAAGGAAAGAGTTAAATCTGTCTTAGTTTGCGTGTTCCTCTTCCACCGCAGCAAAATCAAGCCCAGAGATCTTCATTGGTCCAATGTTAACTGCAAGAATCGCAAATCATTGCAATCACTAAGATTGTGTTGATCCAACAAAGCAGCAAACCATAATGTAATGAGATGGTACAAATCTAGCTAATTTGGTTACACTTACTAACAGCATCAAGTCCAGCTAATTTGGGCATAAACTGTCTGATATGGTCCTCTGCTGCTTTATCTGCCTTCAATGTCTCACACTCGAACGAAACAGATACTTTCTTCTTCCCGTGCTTTTGTTCGACTAATCCTATCACATCTTCCTCCCAACTTTTCAAGGACAAGTGGTAAGCTTAGAGCTCAGTCATATTCATTAAGCATAGGAATGGGACTGACACATAGAAGAGGTTTATATTCAACTCAATTTGCATGTTATCTCTGACTTTTTCTATGAACTTTATGAGTGACTTACTCAATCCAGGTTTAGTAAAATAACTACTTATTATACAAACGTTTTATTGCCCGAGACTTAAGAGATGCAAGACAAGGACGACTTACCCGTGGGCATGCTCGACATCATTAATTCGAGCAGCATCGTGGCCTTTGCACTCCACTACAACTGTTTGTTCCTTCTTACTCTTAATTTTTTCATGAAATGCCACAGGAAGAAGAAGTTCAATACAGTGGTTTTGTAATTAAGAGTTAAAAGAGTAAATAATGGGACGTTTGATAGGAACTGAAGTAAGAATTTCATTTACATTGTAGTCTATGATGGTGAGCTTGATCAAACGATAATCCTCACCACGGCTGCACTCAGTCTCACAAGCCAGTTCTTTGGAAAGATAAAGAAGATAGTTCAATGGGAATGACATGTCCGAGGTAATAAAAACCCAGACTAATTCACCTCCTTCTATCCTCCTAAGCTAAGTGACATAAATTTGTATATCAAGTTCAACCAATCCTATCATCGAAAGCTGTAACTATTGCAAGTTAAAGTCTTTAAAAATGATAGAATCGAGGACTTAACATATCCATCAAAACAGGGAAAAGTAAGAGACGAGTGAAATTACCAGTGCCATGGAGGCCATAACAGATGGAACGAGGCATCTGAATGAAATGGCCAGAGATAGAACCACATGGCAATAAAGCTATTGATGCTACTCCTTCCTTCACTTCTCCTTCTTCCTTCTTCTCTACCTCTCCTTCTCTTTGCTCATCTGCAATCACACGGTCACGAGATTAGAGAAACAACACTGTAACACACACTTTTGCGAGATAAAGTCAGAAACTTTACCCATTGTTGACAGAGAAATCGATTCTAAAGATGTCTCAACTACTCTACCCAATGTTCAAATTTTTGGCTTTTGTCTGAGCGTTCGGCTTTTGGGTGTTTTCAACTACTTTAAACGCCTGCGTTTTGGGTTCCAACGACGTCGTTACATCTTTTCAAGGCATAAACCTCTCTGCTGTATCTTTTCTTCTCTCTTCATCGTCTCAGCACTCCTCAGCCTCAAACAGTCTCCTTTGATTCATCAATTGTGCTGGAATAATCGGGTTTGGTTTGGTGTCATGCCTGCTTCTTCTCTTGGGTACTGATCATTACGTAGCTGCTCTTCATCGAGTAAGTAAATTGAAGGTTTGTTTGCTTAGACTTGAAGTGGGTAATCTTAGTTTAGTGAATTCTTTTGTTGGTACTGAAACTTTCACTAAAGTTCTCAACTTTTTGCTGAATAGGAACCAATTTCTCAGCGTTGTTTAAAGAGTATGTTCTCTCTGCGCATGTGTTAAAATTGGAGGTGTAGATTGCTGCGTTTTGCTGTTCACTGTGTCTCCCAAATCCGGTAAAGCCATGGGAGATGTTTGGTTGAGTCCTGTCTCCATCACTGCTACATCGAACCAATTGGATTGTGGATGTTATTCCCTGAAGAAGAGCAGTTGTGTCTGGAGAAGTTGGCATTGGTCTTTGAGTCACTCGTTGGACTTTGCATTGACCATGAAGCCGAAACGAAGGCGTCTAGTTTATGGTAGCGTGAAGATGGAGTCTTTCTCATTAGGAACAACGAGAATGTGTTTCAGGAAGGAGAATAGTGAATTAGATAGATCTTACAACGGTGAAACTATGGCTATGGATTTGGAATGTGGATTGAATGAAAGAGGGAAAGAAATGAGTTTTCTTGCACAGAAACCTGAAAATCTTTGCGACTTCTTTGTGGAAAATGGGTTAGAAGAGAAGCCTGGAGCGGATAGGAGTAGGATCCATTTTCTAGAGGAGAGGGACGAAGAGATGTTATCGAAGAGACTGCTGAAACTTAGCAGGTTGAATAAAGTCAGAAGTGCGTTGGAGTTGTTTGATTCTATGAGAATTTTGGGTTTACAACCCAATGCTCATGCCTGCAACTCTTTTCTCTCGTGCCTTTTGAGGAATGGCAATCTTCAGAAAGTCTTTAACGTCTTTGAGTTCATGAGGACAAAGGAGAACGTCACAGGGCACACGTATAGCTTGTTGTTGAAAGCTGTTGCAGAGGTTAAGGGTTGTGATTCTGCACTAAGAATGTTTAGAGAACTAGAAAAGGATCCAAAACATAAGAGTTGTTTCGATGTGATTCTATACAACACCGTGATTTCTCTATGTGGACGGATAAATAACGTGAATGAGACAGAGAGAATATGGAGAGTTATGAAAGGTGATGGTCAAATTGGAACGGAGGTTACATATTCTCTGCTTGTTAGCATTTTCGTTCGGTGCGGGAGAAGCGAATTGGCGCTTGATGCATACGAAGAGATGTTTAGCAACAATATATCTCCAAGAGAGGATGCAATGTATGCGATGATAAGCGCATGTACAAAGGAAGAAAGATGGAATTTGGCCTTGAAGATATTTCAGAGTATGTTAAAGAAAGGGATGAAGCCTAATCTTGTAGCATGCAATACTCTGATAAATTCGCTAGGAAAGGCGGGCAAAGTCGGACAGGTATTTAAGGTTTACAGTATTGCAAAATCTTTAGGGCATAAACCTGACGAGTACACGTGGAATGCGCTGCTCACGGCCTTATACAAAGCCAACCGATATGAAGATGTTCTTCAGCTATTTGATATGATAAGAAGCGAAAGCCTATGTTGTCTGAATGAATATCTGTATAACACAGCTTTGATGTCATGCCAAAAGCTTGGTTCGTGGGAGAAAGCTGTGAAGCTTTTATATGAGATGGAAGGTTCGGGTTTAACAGTTTCAACTTCATCATATAATCTGGTGATAAGTGCTTGTGAAAAGTCAAGGCAATCGAAAGTTGCATTGCAAGTATATGAGCACATGGTACAAAGGGACTGTGATCCAGACACGTTTACGTATCTGTCGCTTATAAGAAGCTGCATTTGGGGTTCCCTATGGGACGAGGTGAAAGATATCCTAAAGGTATCAGTTTTGTCGAGTTTCTTTAAGGTTGTTACGCTACTCGCATGTGCATTTTTAGAAGATATTTATCTAATGTTGTTTGTTTCTGAACAGAAAGTGGAACCCAATGTGTCACTTTACAACGCTGCTATACATGGAATGTGTTTAAGACGCGAGTTCAAGTTTGCAAAGGAGCTCTATGGCGAAATGAGAGAGATGGGTCTAGAACCGGATGGCAAAACCCGAGCTATGATGCTACAGAACTTGAAGAGACACTAAAATTTAAGGTGATAATGCTGTTATCTACTCGTGCTTGTTCGTACTCACTGTCAGTATCATAAGCCAAACTCAAGGTAAAATGCTCTGTAAAGAGAAGCTTAACTTTTCCATAGTGAACCGTAGACACTTGGTCCTCTATTTGGACATTGTATCAATGCTCAGTGTGAGGAATGTTATGGTGGCTTTGTACATTGTCCTCCGAAGCTGAAGCACAAGCTGGTGATTGTATTGGACATTGTTGTTTGTCTCTGATAAATGAAGTTATGGCGTCGTTACTACAGAGGTCAAAGGTTGGCGATGAAGCCGCTCGTGCCCAGTTTCTAACATATAACACACAGATATTACAATCTGGAATATAAGGCTGTAACGGCGGTACACGAGAAAGCTCTAATCTCAATCTCAGCTAGTGATGTTTGTGTCGCTATGTCACTGATTATAGTGTTTGTTTGATTTTTGATATTCCCGTTGTGGCATGCACAATTTGGGATTTTGAAACACTTGAAAACACAACAAAATGTGAATAAATGTTAAAGAAAACGCTAATCTGTCTTTTCTTTTGGATGTTTTGTCAAGGAAAGATGATTGCTTTCGTCATAAGCAAATCACACACATCCCAAAAAGAACCTAACTTCATTGTGAGTGATCAACTTATTTAAAAGGTTTGAGATTCTTCTTTGACTCAACTTGTGCCTTTCTCTTCTCTGATTCTCTCATCTGAAATTCACATGCTGCCCAAATCTGAAGTTACAGTAATACCCTCCTCCCTCAATGGGTATTTCAAGCTCGTAAAACAGAGCGCCTCGTGTTCCTCGTACCCAATCCTCCCTCTCTCTCTGCCACAGGCCCACAGACTCTGAAAAAAGCAAAAAAAAAAAAACATCACTTTCCCGTGTACTTGAAGGAAGAAGTCCAA
>KE155164.1:1109891-1148896 GCA_000411075.1 Sisymbrium irio
TCGTCTCATCGTCCATGTTCTTCACACTCAGCCCCACAAAGAGAAGAGAGAAAGAGACGAAGAAGCCAGAGAGAGAGAGAGAGAGAGAGAAAGAGAGAAGATGAATAGCTCATCGAAGGTAATAATGGCGGCAACTATGGTTATGGTAGTGAGCTTGGTAATGGTTTTAAGCCTAGTGTTAGTACTACTAGCCGAACTTTACTGCTCTCTTTTACTTCGCCGTCGCCGCCAACACTCCCTCACCCTCCCCACCACCACAATCACCGCCGCTGCAACCACCACCACAACAAGCCTAGCGCAAGCCATTTCAAGCACCAACGAGCTTTCACCATGTAACATCAATCCTCTAACCACAGGCGTTCTTCAAACACCAAAATCTTTTCTCATAACCAAAACACATATCCACCATGACTCATCTTTACCAGCTTCTCCTGATCTGATACGTGAAGTCCAAATACCCATTGATAACGACTCTGTGGATAACTTCGTCTACATCTCCAACCCAATGTACTCAAACGAAGCTACGAGTAAACCAACCACTCCTTTTGAAACCCCTGAGTCTTCACCGTCACGTCTCGAGACCGGAGATTCTTCTTCTTCCGGCGAGGAAGATGAGGACGTAACCCAAGATTCGACTCCGACGTTGACTCCAATGAAGGGTCTACCTGAGAAGGCATGCTCTGTTTCGCTTAAGGACAATGCGAGGTCGTTGGAAAGTTCAGCTAGTGAGTCCAACAACAACGAAAAAGATGGTGGTTCGTCTTCGTCGTCTGGTTCGCCGTCGTATACTTCACCGTCGTGGTAGTGTTTTATTAGTTAATTATGATCATTTAGATTTTCTTTTTTAATTTAATTTTTTTGGACTGTCTTGGTATGTGTATGCTTTGTTGTGGGTAACAGAGATTTTGGACATATGGCTCGATGACCCAAGCCACGCTTGTGTTTACCAGAGTTTCCTTCATATGTCGTTTTCTGTGTTCTGGAAAATACACTTGTCCAATCAATTTTTTAATAATAACTCTAAAGCAAGATAAAGCAGTAAACTTTACATTATTCTAGGTTAAAACAATATGTTACATGCGTGTTGTTTTCAGATTTGGACTAGTGGAAAGTTGTTGTTGTTGAGCCTTAACATATTGTTTTAATAATACCCTCCTCACCTATTCTTCCTTTTACTAACATATTAAATTGCACATAACCCGCATATTATTGATTTTATCTGGTTTAAGGACTTGATAACAAAATTCATAAAGTTTTTATCAATCAAAATCTGCAAAAGATGTGAGATTTATTGGATGCAGCCATGCAGTAGCAAATTGTAATTTAGGATATAAACCACCCGGTTTGGTTCGGACCGGTTCATAAGATGAAATGCGTGCCGGGTTGTAATACATGATAACGACTGCGTGACGTTTTCAAGCTACCTTCTTTTGTCTTCTTCTTTCTCACTTTGTTCACGGGATCGATTTGGTCAAAACCATAGTCCTATGCTCTCCATCTAGCAAACTCCGCCGTCGATTCCATGGCATCCCGCCAACACCACGGCTGCTTACGACGCCAGAACCACCACGTCAACATCCCTCTAGTCGCCACGTCATCACGCTGCTGCACCTACGGAGACTCTACTCCTTGCTGCACCCAATCCAACCACCTTTCACCGCCACCTTTACCTGATAATCTTGTTCATCTCGTCGCTTCTTACCTCCAAATCCAGCAACAAGAAACGCAATGTCCTGACCAAACCTGTTCCTGCGAAACGCCACGTCGAGGATTCAACGGTATCAAACGCCAGCAGAAGAATGTTCCACGAGAACACGACCATGTGATCTTGTCTTCTCTTCTACGCAAAATCGATGATCTCGAGTCGTCTCTCAACCAGTTTGCAGCTCGTTATGACAAATGTAGCGATCGGTACACTTCACTTAGAGATTCCGCAGCGCGTGTTATTCAAACACATTTCCGGTCTTACTTGGTTCGAAGATCCATATCCTTTAGGCACCTCAAGGAACTCGCAACCATTAAATCCAGCTTCTTGTCTCTCAAATCTTCGGTTTCGGGGAAACCCCATTTCCCTTTCAAGGTTGTTTCTCGGAAAGCTACAGACTTGCTTCTGAAACTGGATTCGATTCAGGTAAAGTCTGTCACTTTTTTTAGTGTTTCAGATGTTTGATTTAGTCTAAAAGTTTTTCTTTCGTCACTTGCCTCTGTCAGGGTAGGATTGATCCAATGATACGAAACAGTAAGAGATCGTTGGGCAGAGATTTGGTGAGGTTCTTGCAGTATATTGATGATTGTGCTGTTAGAAGGTATGACTTGGTTAGTAAATCTGCGAAAAATGTGTGCCTTGTGGGTAGCCACAGCAGACTTAAGGGCTATGATGGCAAAAAGCCTCAGGGTTTTGGTGTAGCAGAAGACAGAACAATCGAGAAGATGAGGAACCGAATGGGGAAAGTCTTTGTTACTTCTGATGAGGATGAAGATAGCAATGCAGAGCTAGAAGAGTTGGATTCCACGACTGATGATAGTGAAGAAGTCCCAGTGAATTCTACTGATAAGAGAAAGATTGGTAGCTCTAAGTTTGTGAAGGGCAATGTAGTGAAGCCGCCGGTTAGGAAAACCGTGGTGTTTGACAAGAACAGGAATGTGTATCAGGTATATGGAAAGACACATGATCGAACTTCGAGTGAAGAGAATGATTCAGTTGATGGTGGCGAGGAAGTTCTCGTGATGTCCAGGGATAATGAGAGGAAGCATGGTTCGAAAACTAGGAACATGGTTTTGGTGAAAGAGAGTGGAGGGAAGACCCGGGTGGTGAAAACTGTGAGTTTTGATGAGAATGGAAACGTCTATAAGGTTTATGGAGATACGCCAGAGTCGAGCATATGCGAGGAAGATGACTCGACAAGTGGATCAAATGATGGAAATGGAGAGAAGAAAGGGAATGGGAATGAAGTTGATGTAATCAAATATGTGCCCAAGGAAAACGAGGGCTTTGAAGAAGACGAAGAAGAAGAAACTCATTCTGGAAACGAAGTCTCTTCTTCAGAGGGCAGTGAAGGGGACGCGATAGTTACAAGAAACGCCAATCACCCGGGAAGTAATGAACACAAGGAGATCCAGCTTCAAAAAAGAAACATAACGTTCTGTCCTCCATTGCCACTAAAAATGGAACCTTGACCATTGGGTCATGAAAGAATCGAAGACTCCAAAGCGAATGAGTTATTCGGTTATGACTAGTTTAATTCCGAAAACTGCAGTTGTTGCAGTCTGCTTTCTAAACCAAATAAAGGTAACTTTCTTTGGTGTAGAAATTGTAACATAACCAGATGGTTTAGATGAGTAGGTTTCCATTTCCTTTGGAAAGATCTGTGAGAGTTTTTGTTCCTGGTTTGCTCATTCTGTTTGTCTTTTTGTATTGTCTATGCCATTTTGGAGTTGAGCATTTTCATCATAGATAAATGCTATTCTTTGAGTGTTGGTTTCCTCAGTTGACTGTGGAGTACAGCTTGACTAGGTAGATCAAATTGGAGTGTAATCTTGTTTTGGTTTTGTAACTCAATAAGTTATGTTTCTTGCATAATTCTTGTGTGTGCCTAATATTACCATGCTTCAAGCTCATGTAAGAAGATGGATCTGATCCTTATTCCATGAAGTTGTATCAATCGAACCTTCTACTAGCAGTATCGTTCTACAGCCTGATTATGCTATTAGAGGTCTCTGTGTGAGATTTGTTCGTTCAATACAAGAAATATTTCTCACCATCAGTGCCCTTAAACTATTGAGTATTGACAAAAGTAGCCACTAAATTGACGATCAAGAAACAATACACGTGGACGGTCCACATTGCTAGTGGAGCATTAGTCTTGTCGCTTTCTCCCAGAAATATCTCCCTCCTTTAAAGAATCAGCTCCAGACCCACTGAAAAAAAACGTGATCTAACACGGGTAAGTACAGTCTCGACAGCCAATAACACAGTGACAGGTAAGATATCTACGCTACGTGGCGTGGTCAATCTCAGATCACTTATAAGTGATCACTGACTGATAGGAATTGCCTCGTGAAACTGAAAAAAGTTTAGAGCAGTCGAGTGTTGTCTACTCTTTTACCAGTTCAGAAAGATGGATACGATGCGAATCTCCGGCGTCTCTAGCGGAGCTGAGAATTTGGCGCAATGCAACTCCTTGTCGAGCCTCGTTGGTCGTCGTTGCGACAATGGAAGATGGAGGACGAGGATGTTTCCGGCGAGGAGCAGAACCTGGCGACCGGCGCCTTCGGGAAAACGCTTCTCCTCGGTGAAATCTGTCTCTAGTGAGCCGAAGGAGAAGGTGGCCGCTGCAGTTATCGATTCCGAACAAGGTCCACTCTTTTTTATTCAAAAAGTTTCTTTCTTTTTAACCGTAAATGGTTCATAGTGAGTGTTTGGCTATGTGAAGTTAGTGATATGTCAATCATTTCGTGTTGCTGAGCGAATTTTCCTTTTACATGTCTTTGGTTGAATACAGAAGCCTTTAGCTTGTTTGGTCGAGATGCTGCTTCAGTAGCCTCGAGCATCAAGTACCACTCGGAGTTCACGCCTCTGTTTTCTCCGGAGAAGTTTGAGTTGCCTAAGGCTTTCTTTGCCACCGCTCAAAGTGTTAGGGACGCTCTTATCATTAACTGGAACGCCACCTATGAGTATTACAACAGGGTGAATCCCAAACAGGCCTACTATTTGTCAATGGAGTTTTTGCAGGTTTGCTTTGTGTTGCTCCTCCTTTCTTCTTGTTTGACTCTCAGAAATCTTGTTCTCATGGTTTATAATCTGACCATCTCCCTCATTGTAGGGTAGAGCCTTATCAAATGCAGTGGGTAACCTTGGTCTTACTGGCGCTTATGCTGACGCTTTGAAGACTCTAGGCTTTGATTTGGAAAGCGTAGCTAGTCAGGTGAGCTGTTAAGCATGTTGATTATTGGAGATTGGTACTATGATTTACTACAAAAGTCTGATAGCTGGTCGTCTTTGCGATTCTGTTACGTGGTTTCGCAAAGACTTGATCTATTTTTATATGTGCTGAGTTGCTAAATTTCTTCACTTCCAAATGTAGGAGCCAGATCCTGCACTTGGTAATGGTGGACTCGGGAGACTTGCCTCGTGCTTTTTGGATTCCATGGCAACTTTGAATTACCCGGCATGGGGTTATGGACTTCGATACAAGTACGGCTTGTTCAAACAGAGAATCACAAAAGATGGACAGGAGGAAGCTGCAGAAGATTGGCTTGAGGTCTTCTTCTCTTATTCTTTTTCCCATACAGCGTTTGCTATTCAACAGTATATTCTAATTTGTACAAGGCTGAACAGTGGACTTGCCTGTTTCTTTCAGCTAAGCAATCCTTGGGAAATAGTCAGAAATGATGTCTCGTATCCTGTAAAGTTCTATGGGAAAGTGGTTTTTGGATCGGATGGTAAGAAACGGTGGATTGGTGGAGAAGACATTGTGGCTGTTGCTTATGATGTTCCAATACCTGGCTATAAAACGAAGACTACGATCAATCTACGACTCTGGTCAACAAAAGCCCCTTCAGCAGATTTTGATTTATCTTCATATAACTCTGGGAAGCATACTGAGGCAGCAGAAGCTCTATTTAACGCTGAAAAGGTCTGTCTCTTTCTACTCTTCTCTTACCCTGCACGAACATCAATAATTAAAATTAAATTTGTCTTGCGTCACTGTTCTTTTGTATACATAACAAGGAATTGTCGAGTGTACATACTGAAAAATAGTTGTTTTCTTCCCTTCTCGAATTAGATTTGCTACGTGCTTTATCCTGGAGATGAGTCAAACGAAGGAAAGGCTCTTCGTCTGAAGCAACAGTACACTCTGTGCTCAGCCTCGCTTCAAGATATCGTAGCACGTTTTGAGACAAGGTCTGGAGGAAGCGTCAATTGGGAAGAATTTCCGGAGAAGGTTGCAGTGCAGATGAATGACACTCACCCTACCCTCTGCATACCTGAGCTAATGAGGATTCTAATGGATTTGAAAGGACTAAGCTGGGATGACGCTTGGAAAATAACACAGAGGTACTTCTTAAAATGACCGCGTTTATTCGTTCCTATATCTAGTTTCTTGTTCCTATTTGTTTTCTTTGTACCAAGATAAGATCATTTACAGGTTTTAAAACTGCAACGTGTTTCTGAATAGTTAATAATGTTTCTAGGACTGTGGCATACACGAACCATACAGTCTTGCCTGAGGCACTGGAGAAGTGGAGTTTAGAACTTATGGAGAAACTGCTCCCTCGTCATGTGGAGATTATAGAAATGATTGATGAGGAGGTCCATCCCTGAACAACATCAAATGTCTATTCTAAATTTTTTTCATATCTTATCTAATTTTAACTTTCACGTATTGCAGCTTGTCCGCACAATTGTTTCTGAGTATGGCACCGCGGATCCTGACTTGCTCGAGGAGAAGCTGAAGGCAATGAGGATCTTGGAAAACGTCGAGTTGCCTTCTGCCTTTGCAGATGTGATCGTGAAACCAAAGAGCAAACCAGTTATTGCAGAAAACACTGAAGATTCTAAAGAAGATGCTCAAACTGTGGTACCAAAAGAACAAGAAGAGGAAGAAACTGCTGGCGAGGAAGCGGAACTTATTCCAGAACCGACAGTTAAACCACCAAAGATGGTCCGTATGGCCAACCTCGCTGTTGTGGGTGGTCATGCTGTAAATGGAGTTGCAGAGATACACAGTGAAATAGTGAAGAAGGATGTGTTTAATGAATTCGTTAAGGTAAACATTCTAACTAGTTATGCGTAATGCTATATAATGTAGGACGTGGAAGATCACAACTCTCATTATCGAATATTCTATATCTGTTGCAGTTGTGGCCGGATAAATTCCAGAATAAAACCAATGGAGTAACACCAAGGCGATGGATTAGTTTTTGCAACCCGTACCTTAGTGATATTATAACTAACTGGATAGGAACAGAAGACTGGGTCTTAAATACTGAAAAGCTTGCGGAACTAAGGAAGGTATGTGCTTTATCAGATGATTCGATGCTGTTTTCACATGCTAATATTTTTATTGTAAATCATTGGTTACCTTTGTTTGGTCTTTCTCCAGTTTGCAGATAATGAAGATCTTCAATCCGAGTGGAGGGCAGCAAAGAAGAAGAACAAGTTGAAGGTTGTATCACTAATCAAGGAAAGAACCGGATATACTGTCAACCCGGATGCAATGTTCGACATTCAGGTCGGTTCCAGAGGATCTTCCTTACTTTTTCTTTGATGCTGCTTTTCGGTTTAAGAAGTCTATCCCATATCCAGGATTTAACTCAATTAATCTTGTAAATCGTAAATGTTTGAAGCTTTCTTACCATCTCGTCAGATAGCAAATTTATTGCTTTTTGTATTGAAAACTATTGCAGATCAAGCGTATCCACGAGTACAAGCGACAACTGCTTAATATCTTGGGAATTGTTTACCGCTACAAAAAGATGAAGGAAATGAGTGCCAGTGAGAGGGAGAAGGCATTTGTTCCAAGAGTTTGCATATTTGGGGGAAAAGCATTTGCCACGTATGTGCAAGCCAAGAGGATTGTGAAATTCATTACAGATGTTGGGTCTACAATTAACCGTGATCCAGAAATAGGTGACCTCCTTAAGGTACGTGACATATTATTTTATATACATTGCATGCTTGTATTAATCATATTCTGAGTAGAAAACCTGTATAATCCTCCTACATCGAATCTGATTTAAGCGTCTTGTGAAAATTGGTTACCTATATTATAACTTTAATCAGAAGTGTTAACTACCTTGTAGGTTATCTTTGTTCCTGATTACAATGTCAGTGTTGCTGAATTGCTCATTCCAGCAAGTGAGCTTTCTCAGCACATCAGGTATCAACTCTTTGGCTAAGTCAACTTCTATTTTCTTGTCACAACTCAAGTGAGGCTGAAACACTGAAATTGAGATCATTGCTAAACCAGGAACTGCACTAGTTTATATATTTATAATGAGAACCTTAACAACAAATCGTGACCTGAGAAAGAAATAGAAGATGTTATAAAATCAATGGTACTCTGCCACTTACTGAAGGCTAAGAGTCAAATATCTTGACCATGGCATACCTTTCCAATGATAATGGCGATCTCTATGCAGTACCGCTGGAATGGAAGCGAGTGGGACAAGCAACATGAAGTTTTCTATGAACGGTTGCATTTTGATTGGAACCTTGGATGGGGCGAATGTTGAGATTAGAGAAGAAGTTGGCGAAGAAAATTTCTTCCTCTTTGGTGCCAAAGCTGACGAGATTGTGGACCTCAGGAAAGAGAGAGCAGAGGGAAAGGTAAATGATCTGAAGAGTTACCTTGCTGTGCTTCCGTCTTCTTCCCCTTGTCAATCAGAGCTTCATTTTTTACCTTTATTTGTCTTCGCATTCCAGTTTGTTCCAGATCCCATTTTTGAAGAAGTCAAGCAATTCGTCAGAAGCGGTGTTTTTGGTTCAAACACCTATGATGAACTAATTGGCTCTTTGGAAGGAAACGAAGGCTTTGGACGAGCAGATTACTTCCTCGTTGGCAAAGACTTTCCTAGTTACGTTGAATGCCAAGAAAAAGTCGACGAGGCATACCGAGACCAGAAAGTAAGTAGTGATGCTTTTTCTTTGATCATCAAGCTTATATGTTGTCTATATGAAACCCTCAGATCCAACCTTGATTACCATTTAATGATTACAGAGATGGACGAGAATGTCAATCTTGAACACAGCAGGTTCATTCAAGTTTAGCAGTGACCGGACGATCCACGAATATGCCAAAGACATATGGAATATTAAGCAAGTTGAGCTTCCATGAGCCTTGACCAGTCTACCTTGAGAACTTTTTTGAATTATCTCTTCTACTTCAAGTTTCCCAGTGTATCCAGGTAAAATAAGGAAATTATATGTAATGAAATCCAATACAATGAATGTACGAGAATAAGATTCAAGAGTCTATGGCATTTACAGGGGCCTTTGCTGCCTTAGCACCCGGCTAAATGATTGTTGTAAACCTTGTCGCTATTACAAACAACGTTGCATATTCTATACACTCTAATTGACTCATTTTCTGCCCCACATTCCACGACTTTCCGTCTCTTTGATTCTAGATCTTTCTTCCCGTTCTCCCTAGCTTTGCTTTTACACGGATTTTCTTGTGGTCCTATCAACAGAACTGCAACGATTGGTCCAGCCAAAGAATAAAAAGCTGTGGTAGACGGTAATGGTAAGCATGGTTCTAACTTCTCCAAGTTCTTCAAGTGTTTCTTCCCGAGCTTATGTTGCTCGAAGCCATTACAGTCAACCTTACAAACTTCGCAGAAAGCAGATTGAACAACCTTTGCCTTCTTTGACTGCTGCTTTGATGAAACAGATCCAGGAAGTTGAGGTCCAAGAGAAGCCTGAGTATATGCTATGAGGCTACCCTGTAGCACCCTAATTCATCCTCGATAACAAAAAAATTACAAGCAAATATCAATTAACCTATAAATTGAGCACACCGGGAAGGAAGCTAGTAAATACTGCATAACCATACATATAAATTTCGAGACAAATTCTTTAGATCATACTAGTTGTTTGACGAGGTAGATTTCACCTTTTGTTTCCCTTCTAAATCAGCGTAAACATTGCACAAAGATAGAACCTGGAAACAGATGGTTCACTGAAAAGGATCAATTGTGAATCTTTGAGCAAGCAAACAAGAATCTCAAGGCATTAAAACGTTGATGTCTGAGCAAAACAGAGCATAATAGTAACATCCTTAAACTGTAAATTCACTAATGTCTCTGCTTGTATTTGCGACAGAAAAATGTATACATGTTATTTCTCATAAACAGTTGGGTCCCCAAAAGTCCCATGTTTTCACGTTTCCATGTTTCATATACAACTTGTAGGTGGCAAAGAGCAAACGTATGAGGAAAGCATTCCGGACGGGTTTTCGTCTGCTTGATAGTCATTTACGTCTTACTAATCGTGGAGCTTGACGTAGAGCTCGAAAATCTTAAACCTGCAAGAAAGAGTGGTGACATTGTTACCAAGTGATCAGTCCTGGGAGCTCTTTATATTTCATTTTTAGTCTATGTTTTTAAAAGCAAGTTAATCGTATTATCACTGATGTAATGTTATTAGTAATTTTAAACTATACGGTGTTTTTCAAATTCGTTGAATGTCAGTAATAGTAATTTGGCTAGATACGCCTCTGACAAGAATATTCATTCATTTGTAAATCATAATAACGTATCAACGTCATTGGTTTCTTCCGCTTCCCCTATTTTGTTTACAGGCCAATTTGATCACAACATTGTAAATGAAAAAATCAGGGTGACAACTATTTTGCTTATCTCAATCAACTCCAAAACTCTTGCTACATACTTTGCATTTTATAGCTGGATTTACTCTCTGGTGTTTCCTGAAACTATATCAGAGGAAAAGACAATGCTTGAGAAATAACATCACCGTAACTACTAGACTTTTCGACGCGAGTCAGAAAACCCTTTACTGAAATCTTGTCTCGACTCAACAGAATGTTCCTTGACGTGACTTCACGTAAGTATCTCTACTACGTTCAAAACTCCTCCTGAGAGACTTCAACTTTAAAGCTTGATGGTTGTGAAACAATCTTCTTAGCTTCAGATAAGCCAGACGGTGAATTACCATCTTCAACCCTCCTCCTTTTACGCCCCAATATCACACTAATCGGTCTGTGAAGTGTTTGGTGGCCACCTAGAGCTTGAAAACACCCAAATCTTTTGCCACATAATTTGCGTTTATAGCTGGAGACAGTCTCTGGTGTTTCCTGAAACTCATTTCTCAGAGGAAAAGGCGACGCTTCAGCGACAGCATCACTGTAACTACTAGACTTTTCGAAACCCAAGTGAGAAAACACTTCACTGAAATCTTGTTTCGGCTCAATACAATGTTTCTTCACGGTAGTAGCTCTACGTTCAATCAACTCCTCCTGAGAGATTTCAAAGCATGATGGTTGTGGAACAGCCTTCTTAGCTCCTGAATCAGTCAACACAGACAGTGAATGACCAACTTCAACTTCCTCCTTTTTACAAGCTAATTGCCCTCTATTTGATCTGTGAAGCGTCTGGTGACCACCTAGAGAACGCTCAAAACTCTTACCACATATTTTGATTCTATAGCTGAAGCTACTCTCGCGTCTTGTCTGCGATTTACTACTTGTCAGAGGAGAAGGCAAAGCTTGAGCAACAGCATCACTGCAAGTAGTAAACACTTCACCGAACTCTTGTTTCGACTGATCAACACAAAGTCTGATTTTCACTAAATCCATAGCAATATCAGCCGGAGGCAAATCTCTGATAACAGAAGCTCGTTCAGAAAACATAACCAAGCTAATCGCAGCTTCATTCATCTCATGTTCCTCAATGTCAGTCATAAAAGAAGAGGACTTTCTTAGTGGATCAAGCGTCTCTGATTCAACGGAGGTTGAGATCGAGCAAACCCTAGGCTTCTTAAGACCCCAAATCCGTTGCAGCCCAGAATGCATCCTCTGGTGACCATACACAGCTTGTGCCGTTGCGAACCATTTCCCGCAAGTTTTGCAAACATGAAGGCTCTGAGACATTTCGCCTTCCTCTGACACTACAAAGCTTAAAGCTTTTCTTCAGGAAGTTCGCTACGGAAAAGACACAGTAGATGAAACTTTCTCTGCTTGTAAACCTGTTCATCACAAGTGACCCGACAAAACTCAAACCTAGGAAGGTAATAACACTCACATGATCGGCAAAATCCTGAAATTTTCATTTGCTTGGAAATTCGAGAAACCGAGAAAGGACTTGCTTTTCCGTTTGCTTTTCTCGGGAAAATGGGGAAGAAGAAGGAAGAACCTGAATAAAAAACGAAAAGAAGTCCATTTTGATCAGCTTACCGGAGAAAAACCGTCTCTTGATATCTGAATCGTTGAGCTTAGAACTCTGAACAACACTTGTCGCTTTTTTTTTTCTGAGCCTGGATCAGTCTCGCTCTCGATCAAGCTTCCTTAGTCCTTTACAGAGACACCGACCAGAGAATTACTTGTTGTGGAAGGTAATAAGGCTTTGTCGTTGAGGATAGTTATCTCCTACACTCGCGTCTACAGTTAACTTCGTAGTCTCTCTCTAATCGCTATTACTACATCTTACACAAAACCGAACCGGGTTTAAAAAAGGAACCAGATATCATACACATGAATTGGTCCACAAGTGTTGTTAATTTTCTCGGATGCGATCAACCAATACAGACTAATTTTTATCAACAAGAATCATCATCATTTCTCTCTTCTCGCAAACATTCTAGTAATAAGTTTCATCTGAGGTAAAAAAAAAAGTCCAAAATAAATGAAAAGAGAAATAGAAGAAGAATGCAAATTTGAGCCATCATCATCTTGTTCTTCTGTTGATCCCACAAGAGCCATTGCAAGTCTGGACTAGTCTTTTTAGTTAATATCTACTTGAGGAACTTTCCCACCAGCTTGAATGATTTGTTTCTCAAGCTGCAACAAACACAATGGCATAAAACTTATGATTCATATAAGCAGCCAAAACAGAACGGAATCTATGTACACAGTACAAGGCGATAACTCACATTGAACATATCTTGAAGCTTTGCCTTTAACGCCTTGTACTCGATATCCACCTGCTGCAGACATCTCACACACCTGTAACATCACAGATTATTTATCAAATCATAACCAACCAATGAGCTCCAAATAGTAAACGATAATTAACTCCTCAGTCTCTCTAGTTAAAGCCTCACCCTTCGTAGTTCTTAGCATCACAAACTTCCTTGAAAGTAACACATAAGCCTTTCACCCTCTTGGCACCAACACTGCATTAAAAAAAAACAGGGCTTCATCTATCAACCACATGCAAGATTTGACTTATACTATTAACGATTAAGACAAAAGCGAGAAACGAAACTTACCTTGAGCTACTGCCCTTCAACTGATGCACGCTAGCACCTACCTGACCATAATCTACAGTTCCTGTCTGGTCCCTGAAAACAGATGTTTAAGAAAACACAGGCGATGATGATGATCTAGCAAAGTTATGATGAACAGTGGGGGGAATACTTGTGAATGAGTGAGAGAAGAAAAAAAGAACAAAACTTACAAAGCTCTAGCCATGTTACCGATAAGCTTGACACAATCTTCAAAGAAAAGAGAGAGAACCTCAGCCACAAAATCAGGACTTCCGTCATCTTGCAGCTTTTTTAACTCAGTAAACTGATCATCCAAAAAGCCCTTCACACGCAAAAACAAAACAAGCAATGATCTTTAACAACAAACCCTCGAATCCAAGTTCACACATTTGAAAACCCATCAAAATTCCAAACTTTTTCAATAAGAACCCTGAAAGAATCCCTAAAACACAACTTGTCAGCAAAACAGAGAATTTACAGGACATGTTCCAAAGTCATCCGCAATTTTCCCACCAAAGGTTCAAGCTTTCTTCACTCTATTCACGAATCTACCATCTCTAGATTCAGTTATCATCAAATGATCTATATATCCTAAACACAGACATCTGATGGAATGAATTGGCTTTGTGGGAAATGATGAATCAAACCTGTTGGTAGAGAGAAACGGTGTAATCACGAAATTGCATCTGCAGCTGAGCAACGAGAGCGTCCATGGCTAAACAGAGTGTGAGAAGCAAAGAAGTGGAGATCGAGAGAAAGAGGAGGAAAGGTAATTCGTCGTTTGTTTTCTTTGGACTGATTTTGACTTGAACTTCTGCAATTAGCCAATCCCAAGAGAAACTCTTTTGTCTCTCTCACCAAATTATATAAAACGCTCTCTCTCTATCTAAAAACGCTTTTTAACTTTAAAGAGAAAAGAGGAAAGAACACACCATGTTTGGACATTATCTAAAAATTGTTTTTTACAAAGATTTAATTCCATTTTGATTAATCATTTACATGAAAGTTATTTTGTATAAGTTGATTAACTAATTACATGAAAATGTAACCCAAAAATAATATTAATAAATATTAAATACCAATGGTTATCAAAAAAGACAAGGTTGAGAGTTGAGGACCATTGATTTGGTTATGAAAAACGAAATCAAAGACATAAAGCATATAATCTTTGACGGGAAACTTTTAAACGTGGAACTGCTAGGTGTCAAATCCCACACTCAGAAATCAGAATCTCCAAGCTGGTAACTTCTTCTAATAGATAGTTTTGGTTTCTAACCCACTCGAGAGATGAGAGAGATCATGTGATTCTCCGCAACAATGTGCGAATATTCTTCTGTAAGAAAGAGAATGAATGGAGTCAACTGTCTTTAACAGACAAAGACTCAACTAGTGTTTGTTTAACTACAAACACATTTTTTAACATTGACTGTCCTAATATGAACCAGTATCACAAAATCACCGGATCAACAGATTGAAGTTTTATTTAGTTTTTCTAAGGGAGCAACAAAATTGAAGCGACTTCTATGTAACCAATTCGAGTACAAAATCCCCTCTGACCAAAGAGAATACACACCAGATAATGAAACAATAAGAGAGCTTACATAACCAAAAAATAACATTGTAAAAAAAGCTGTAACAAGTCTCAAAGACTTAGACAATGATCACAAGTGAAAACCAAACCAATATAGGACAAATTGATGGAGGAAGAGATATGTAAGGTAAAAAAAGAATCATCTTTAGGCAACGGCAGGCATGTCTTTGAGCCAAGCGTCTAGTGGCTTACCAATGGAGTATACAATGAAACCAATCTCCCTTAGCTTCTCAAGATTCATAATGTTTCTTCCATCAAACACAAAAGCCGGTTTCTGCATGTTGTCAAAGATCTTCTGGTAATCCAAGTTCTTGAACTCATCCCACTCGGTCAAGATACAGATACCGTGCGCGTCTTTAGTTGCTTCGTATGCGTCCCAAGTGACGCTCACTTGTTTCACCGTGGTTGGGCTCATGGGTTGCAAATGAAGCGGATGGTCCCAATCGAACTTGTTCATGGACAAATCCCTCTGAATCTGATCCTCTGTCACCTGCGGGTCGTAAATGCTCAACCGCGCTTTGTCTCCTAAAAGACCTTTGCACACGTCGATGGCTGGAGTCTCCCTCGTGTCGCCGGTGTCTTTCTTGAATGCAAAACCGAGAACCGCAATCTTCTTGTTCGACACGGTGTTGAACATGGAAGAAACAACCCGGTTCACAAACCTGCTCTTCTGGTAGTCGTTGATCTTGATGACTTGCTTCCAGTACTCCGCCACTTCAGGGAGTCCGTTGCATTCACAGATGTACACGAGATTCAGAATGTCCTTCTGGAAACACGAACCGCCAAATCCAACACTCGAGTTCAAGAACTTGGAACCGATTCTCGAGTCGGTACCAACCGCGTAAGACACTTGTGTCACATCTGCACCAGTGGCTTCACATAGAGCCGACATAGCATTAACAGATGAAATACGTTGTGCCAAGAAAGCGTTTGCCGCAAGCTTCGAAAGCTCTGCAGACCAAAGATTGGTGGTTATGATTTGGTTCTCAGGAACCCAATGTGCATACACATCCTTGAGCGTCTGAACCGCTTTAAACCCTTCCGGGGTTTCCCGCCCCCCGATGAGAACACGGTCAGGGTTAAAAAGGTCTTTGATCGCGGTTCCTTCCGCAAGAAACTCCGGGTTGGAAAGGATCTGGAACTTGATCCCTTTGCTGTTATGCATCAGAATCTTTTCAATAGCTTCAGCTGTTTTGACAGGGACAGTCGATTTCTCGACCACGATCTTGTCAGACACAGAGACGTCTGCGATCATACGCGCTGCGCTCTCCCAGTAAGTGAGATCAGCTGCTTTGCCAGCACCTAGACCTCTGGTTTTGGTCGGTGTGTTGACCGAGACGAAGACGATATCTGCTTCTCTGACGTGTTTCTCAACGTCGGTGCTGAAGAAGAGGTTCTTGCCACGGCACTGCTTGACGACGTCGTCGAGACCAGGCTCGTAGATTGGAAGCTGGTCGCTGTTCCAAGCGTTGATACGTGGTACAGAGATATCCACGACGGCTACTTGAATGTCGGGACATTTCAGAGCAATGACTGCCATGGTTGGCCCACCGACATAACCGGCACCAATGCAACATATCTTCACCATTGTTAAAAACTTTTCTGCATATAAATGAAAAGTCATAATCAGAACCAGACACCAACAGAGATTTCATTTACGTACTCGGCAGCATGAAAAAGTGGTCCTTTCAAAAAGCAATATATTTAAAGCAGAATTTATTGGAGAAACTTAGTGTATTTAAAGCAATGAAAGTACGGCACTGAACGAGTGAAAGACACACGGGACCGACATTCTAAAAAGTTATATATTTTCACAAGAAAACCCAACAAATAAAAAAAACAGAAATCAGATCTGAACTCACACATAGCTACTAAACACTGACATCGAATACTTGATATGTAAGCAAGACAACACTAAACGAGGAACAGATCCCAATGAATTCAGACGGATCCAGTCAGAATATCTAACTCGATTAGGGAGAATCATTTATAAACCGTTGATAGTTCCAATATTAGCACGGAAATAAAAAAAACGATCCGTTGGTTTCTACTAATAGACAACAGAATTATGAGATTATATACTAGAAAAGGCCGATCCAGGAGGATCGATAATCAATGAAGAAAAAATTTAGCGGGAAATTCAAGACTCGTTGAACAAAGAGATAGAGATTTGAATTATCGACTTTATTATTACCTCTGGAGATTTACAGTTAAAAGAGATATTTCCTTCGAAGAGAGAGAGGAATGACTTTCAGACAAGAATTGTCAAGTGAAATGGCGGTGACATGTTCAGACCAGAGATGAAGCAAAACTGGCTTTTATAAGACCTTGCATTCCCGTTTTTGCCCCTGACACCGACCAGGGAGAGAGAGAGAGACTCCAAACGAACCTCTAGGTTCGGTTACGGTGGAAGCCACTGGGGATTTAGCATCTGGCATTCTCTGTCAAAGAAACGAGGGCAAAACCGAGTAAATACGGTGTCAAATGACGATGATACCCTTGCATTTCAGTGCCGTACGCGCTTGTACATTGGAAGATCTTCTGTCATACACGAACCGACGAATGATAAATTAATTTTTTTTTTGGTGAGACGATAAATTAATTATTATACATGTTGAATATAATTTTATTCCCCAAAATTACAGTAACAAATTGAAGTCAATATTGGTTCAAATGTTGACTTTGAATGAATGGACGCAACTGCATTGTTTTTCTGGATTTGATCAAAGGAGGGACAAGAAAAGTGTTTCTTTTTTAAGGTAAAAACAGAAAAGAAAAAAAACGAAAGAGATTTGTTGTAAGTACTTAGAAAAGAGGCACACAAAACATGAGTTCATCTTCTAGCAAAACTTCAAAACCAAGAATGTGAGATTGCTTACGAATTAGAGTATCTTTCTAGAGCTATTATTCTCTTTGGAGTGTTTTTCACGGTAATTGAAACTAATTGAGTAACAGCCAAAACTAAAAGTTAGGAGAAAATTGTCACTACCAATGATGAGGTCAGGTGTCGTGATTTTAGGAGTGACAAACACAAAATAGCAATAAAACTCATATCCAATCAAATTATAGTACAAATGAGTTATATAACACAAAACCGTTGATAAGTTTGCTCAAATAGCCTCGTATTCTTCATTTATGTCATACGCTAAAAAAAGTTGTCGATCGACGTTGTTCATGACGTGTACGTTGTGATCATGAATCATGAAATATCGATTTATTGGAACCTTGTTTAAGTGTTTTAAAATTTTTCTGTTTTTTGCTTTTTGAAGCTTTCACACTTTTTGAAAATATACGTTTTTCAAGCAGGACCGTTGATCTAGCTAATAACTTAAAAATTTTAAATTGTACAAAACTAATTTTGGGTAAAAAGGAAAGAAATCTATGATTTGGGACGAGACAATTTCGAAAATGGAAATAAAACGAAAAAAAAATATTCTATAGTTAAACCTTGAATCACAAAATTTAAGTCATATGTTTAAAAAATTCTGTACAGAAAATGTTAAGCCATACTTAAATCTTAAAACACAAAGTTACGATGCTACAATAATGGAAGTTGAATAAAATGTATGGCAAGACTTAGAACATACATAGTGAGAACCAGAATGTATAAGAGAACAAAAAAAAGGAAGAATGACCACTAAGGCAACACCCCTCTATCTCTAGTGAGATGAGAGATGATTGAACCGCAATAGGTAGCTCTAATGCATTCATCTTTGGGTTTTTGAAATTCAATATCCATGGAAAATCTAATGAATTTGATTTTATTATCTACTTTCAACTCAAAATCAATTAACAAGTGAACTGGTCATACTTTATATATTAATATTAATTCTTTTAAGATATATGATATGAAATGTTAACACACTATCTAGTTTAAGATAGATCAAATTCTATTTTAAAACAAATAATAAACTTTTTTGTAAATCATTATATTTGGAACAAATATATTCGGCCCTGAACCTAAACTATATAATCATGTATTTCTGACCTAAAATTTAAATAAATCAAAAGTTGAATTACTTTTCTATATATATACATTTTTCGGCCTGTTTGTTTCTTGCACTTATGGTTTCTTTATTTTCAGAATTTTTCAGAATCAGGTCTGGAACAAGACTCTAGTACCATGTAATGAATTGGAATCAGGTCTGGAACAAGATTGTAGTACCATGTAATGAATTGGAATCAGGCCTGGAACAAGACTGTAATACCATGTAATGAATTGGAAAGTGATGTATTTATGGAAACAAATCTTAAACCTAAAGAGAAATTCAATCGTATAACAATATTGATAATTATCCTTATTTTTATAAAGTAATATCTGACATTTTTGACAAAATCTCGTTCAGTGAATATGCAGACCCCAGCAAAACGTCTTAATATGATAATGATAATTAATGCCCGGACACTAAAATTCTGCCATATCTTACGGCCAATAAGGCAATATATCTGCGGATTCTCTAATTCCCTTAAACTATGCCACGAACGTTTCATATTCTTCTATAAATTTCATTCTCTGTTGTAGTAGAATTGTAAATTAAGTCGGAGAAAACAAACAAAAGAACATGAGTCAATCAGTTGCTTTTGTGGTGTTACTAGCGATTCTTGTATCGGTAGCTGAGTCAGCTGACGCAGGGTGGGACGATGCTCACGCTACGTTTTACGGCGACATGAGCGGCGGAGAAACCATGCGTTAGTATTTTATGTTATTTTCAATTAGTGTATATATATATATATATATATATATATATCTTAAGTTCAAAATAAGTTATGGCAAAAAAGTTCAAAATAAGTTACACTGATAAAATGTTCATGCGATTTCGCATGTCGAATCATATTCTTCTTAACCATGTTTCTTCATTTATAATTGAATCTTGTAGACTATTAGCATTTTAGTGAATTTTATAACCGTATCTAATATATATTTTAAATATTTGGTGTGACAGAAGGAGCATGTGGTTACGGAAATCTATTCCAAGAAGGTTACGGTTTAGAGACGGCGGCGCTAAGCACGGCGTTATTCAACAACGGCCAGACATGTGGTGCTTGTTTCGAGCTTATGTGTACGAACTCACAATGGTGCAAACCAAACGCCGGTACAATCAGAATCACAGCAACTAATTTCTGCCCACCCAATTACTCCCCACCTGTCGATATCCATTGGTGCAACCCTCCAAACAAGCACTTCGACCTATCGATGAAAATGTTCACTTCTATCGCCGAGTACAAAGGAGGGATTGTTCCGGTGAAGTTCCGGAGAGTGACCTGTCAGAAGACAGGTGGTGTGAGGTTTGAGATCAAGGGAAATCCTAATTTCATCATGGTTTTGGTGTATAACGTTGGAGGGGCAGGAGATATAACTAGCGTGGCTATCAAAGGGCAGAATAGTAACTGGATCCCTATGCAGAGGAACTGGGGCCAAAATTGGAATACTGGCGTGGGTTTGGTGGGACAAAGCCTCTCGTTTACACTCCAAACCAGTGATGGTAAGAGCATGACGTTCTCTGATGTGGCGCCCGAGTCTTGGGGATTCGGTCAAACTTTTGAAGCAAAATCAAACTTTTAGTGATTCTCTTCACCTGTATTTTTCAGCTATTATTTCATCATTCTGTTTATGAATAAAAACATTAGTTTCCTGAGATTCTTTTGGAAGTTTTTAAAAAATCGACATTCGCGTTCATGTAATATTACTAGGTAATTTTAAAAAATGTTACAATAAAGTTAAGGTGTTGGGACAGGAATGCATATGTTGATAATTCTACTCTCTTCTCTATCGCCAGTCTTTTACATCCTTCTCTGTATTCAACCATTTATATCAGCAGATAATATGTACTTTCAATCAGATACATTTTGTTATATAAAGCAGAAAAGTGACCGAATAGATCTTTAATCACAACATAGGTAAGGTAACGCTGCATAATAATCTTCTTCTTCAACATAAATCCGAAAGCTTCTTGCGCATGTAGAGGCTTCCTCTATACTGTTAATTTTGCAGCATCCCAAGAACCTACGGTACCTCCTAACGTCTTGATAATGTCTTCTTCAGAAGCATACCAAGAGGGTAAAATCTTCGAGGCGTAAGGGTAGATATCCTTAGCGGAGTTCTTGACGGTATTTTCCACTACTTCCGCAGCATCCGCAATTTCTGCAAAAAAACAACAATTATCAGCACGTTGAGTTCAGTCAGTTAGCAAGTCTTAACTTACAGTGCAAGTTACCTAATTAACTAAAATCTATGGTTATTTTTTAGGTAAAGAACCAAAGAAGAATTGTGTAATCACCTTTCATAGTCCTCTTGGTCTGGGATAGCTGACTGATCATGAAGATGATAGCAGCAAGAACCGACTTAGGGTTTCTTCGGATATCGAAATTCTCAGCATTCTCAACCGCTTCTCGAATGGCATTTGTCTCTCTTACGCCTAATTTGAGGTTGGAAGAGAACCGGCCAACAAGTTCGACTGTGTTGATAATCACCTGAGGAACACCAGAAGAAGCAGCCTCGGCTTGATCGGACCCGAGAAGACGCCTTATCGTCCTACTCGCTTTGTTTATATCCTTCAAAAGCACACCGGGAGCCGCCAGGGATATCTCTTTCAAAGTCCTCGAGAGTTTCAGCTCACGACAAGCCGTTGAAACAGAGGCCGCACAGAGAGCGTTCAAGTGTTTCTCTCTGCGTAGTCTCTTGCTGTTGTCGCCATCGAATTTCGAGACAATCTCGCAAGCCCTAAATACGACACCGCTTGTCAGCTTTAGGGCTTCCGATATTCGTTTGATTTCTGTGCACGCTTTGTCGATGAGTTCGTCTTCCACGTTCCTGAAGTTGTTCTGTGCCCGGCACAGTTCATATAAGTCGTTCTTGGAGACGGAGGAAGTGTTTTCTCTGCGTTTATCGATGATGGTGCCGATACCGCCGGATTTGAGAAAAGGATTGGTCGGAGCACCGACGCGGTTCGGGTCTCGGTCACCGTTATCGTCGTTGGCGAAAGTTCTCCATTCCTGGCAGTCGTCAATGTAGTGATCAGAGATGACGAGGCTACACTCTGTGCAGATTGTGTCGCCGGTGCTTTTGTCAATCACTGTTTCGGTTGGTCGCTTGCAGTCGAAGCAAGTCTCCATTCTCTGATTTTTTAGGGTTTCTTTCTTCTTCTTCTTCTTCTTCTACGTATGATTCTTTTGTTGTTGGATGTAACTCTTTGAGGAGGCCTTTGTTACACAACGAATTGTATTTATTGAGGATTGATACGAGGAAGGAGTAAAGGTAAATTTCCTTTTATAATTGGACTTTTATGCTTTTACAGGATTACAATTCGGAGAAGATAAATTTACTTTTCCTTTTCTCTTTTTCTCTATTTTTTTTTATTGTCACAGTTCCAAACAGTATATACAAAAAAAAAGAGGTAATTTGGTTGCAAATAAATCGAATTATCTATTATGCGTCTTTTTCATTAAAATAATCTAGATTTTGGTCATGTATTTTAGCTATGTCATATTATTATTTTTTAAAAGAAGAGATATATCAATTATTTTATCCAATAACAAGCTATTTCCCTAATGTCACTTTTTTTCTTTCTAATCACGCTTAAAAATGCACCACGTAGTCACGTACATAAAGTCATAAATTAACGCAAATTTTTATGTCAAAAGACTACATAAACATTAAGGTAACTTTCACCCAAAAAAAACATTAAAGTAATTAACTTACAGAATACAGTTCATGTGAGTCTCTGAGGGAGATTTATACAATGAAAACTAGATACTAAGATTATCTTTCTGATTCTTTTAAGAATCTCCGATGGGATATACACATCAAACCTAGGTTTACTTCCCCAAATAAACTGATTCTTACAGAAGAAGACAGTGTAGTGGTGGCTCAGGTATGTTCGTCAGTATTTGTATTTCAACAACGTATCTTTGGGGAGCTGATCTTGTAATGGTCTTTGCGCGGCTATGAAACCTGGCGAGACGGTTTAGCACAGAGAATCTCTCGAGGTCTTGGGTTTCTAATATGATGTCTAATATCGACGTGGTCCTCTCCAAGCTGCATGGACAAGTTGAGGAAATGTTTACTGCGGAAACATCTCTTGAAAAGACAGTTTAACACTTATTGGCCATTGGCCCATTGCCGCTTGATCCTTACCTTTGGAAGTCACTCTCAAGCTTCTGCATTTTCTCCATGAAACCGTTGATGATTGAAGAGTACCGTTGATTTTGATCACTAGATGTCTTGGAATTTAGACGACTGAAGAAACAAGAAATGTTTTTAGGGAATTGAGCATAACATAAGAAAATGAGATACATTGAAATGTCAAAATTACAATGGAACTCACTTTGTGCTCTTATCAAAATCCGAGTGGCATTTGAGAGAACATGCATCAGCGAGGGTGATTCTCGACTCGAAGTAAAGCATGATCTCAGAGTTAAAAGCTGCGTTGCCCGAGAAAACAAATGGCGGTGCTGGTCGGAGAAGCTGTTGCATAAGACGCGTGGATAAAACAAGCCTCCTCTTTGAAGGAGATGTCGCCTCATTTGGATCGAACTTATCACAAGACAGTACCAACAACAGAATAATTATTCGAAGATAGAGATGGAAATTAGTGAAGGGAAAGTAATACACACAAGAGTAGTATTGGTACCTTCTCACCTAGCGTGTTTGTCGTAATGGCCCATTCTTTTTCTGAAACACTATACATATAGACCAAGTTCTTAAACATTCAAATCATGGTGAAAAAACGATATTTCCTCATCTAGAAAGTTGTAATAGGTTTTATTGTTAAAGACAGGCCTGAGAAAATTGACCTGATGCTATGACAAAATTCTGAAGCTTGCAGATAGATTTTGTGCCAAGGAGACTGTAAAAAGGTTGAGCCTTTGCGCTTCTTCGGTCTTGAAGCAACCATATGTTGGTTCAGAGTTTTTGATATACTCTGTCCAGCGTTTAAATTCGAAGCTTTACTATATGTCCCCTGCATCTCCTGATCACTGTAATGTCAGCCTTCGAAATAACCTGCATTGCATGGTGAATTTCCGGAATTTTGGTGGATATTGTTGCAAGATTTTTGAAGTGTGTACTAGAAGCCTTGTGTTCTATAGCACATTCTTCATAAGTTCTGTACTTAAACGATACAGAATCCTAAAATGTTAATTATTATTCAAACATACAGAGTCTTCGCCACTAGCATGGGATACAGGATCACTTGTTAAGCTTATCATATGATCTTCAACAAGTATTGTTTCATGGTTTTATACAGATTAATTTTGCTTCTCAGTGTCACCAAAATTTAAAGATTCGATCCAGAACCCATAAGGCACTATCATGCATGCTTCAATGAGTACCAACATATGATGAATCTATACATGCAGCATCCGATTCCAATGGTTACTAATGATTTTAGTAGGACAAGAGCTCTATCTTCCATGTTTTTGAAAGCTACAAAGCCAAACAATCTAGCATTTGAGAGAATGCATGCAAAAGCTGTGAACATGCAAAGGATTTTGACATCTGAAAACAGACAACAGAGTCGAGAAAATGACAAATTTCTAAGAAAATAACATCCGATCAAAGCTTCAAAAGTGGGTCGAAATTAAAGAAAAAAACAAAAAAAACCGTTGGATTTTTGCTGCAGTAATTTCAGATTTTGACTCCGTGGAAATTGATAATCGACGAAGTAATTATTTTTTTTTGGCTTTTTTTGTTCAAAAAAATGATCTGGGGTCTTGGGCTACAGCAGAGAAAATAAACAAACCAAAACAATAACAAGAAAGACAGCTTCACTGTCCTTAAAGCTGTATGAATATCTAGAAAGACAGTGACATTTTTACCTATGAAGATCATGAACATTGAACACTCTCTTTAGCTTTCATTTATTATTTTTTCTTCTTTTTTTTTCCGGGAAAATGAAGGAGAAAGTCCAAGTTAAAAGAAACTGAGCTATGCTGTGAGGCAAAAGGACAACGACGAACTTGAGTTCAGTTTTAAGGTTATACTTTTCCCAATAAAATCCCAATACTTTCCTATCTATCAAATGAACCCAATTTTAATGGGACCCACCAAGTTTCAACTTTTTTGCAAAGGCAAAAAAAAAGGAAAATTTTGTAGGCCGTCCGATTTCGATTCCATTGTCTGGACACACACACATTCTGCGCGATTTTTCTCTCATCTGATTCTTCTTCTTCTTCGTAGCCGTGAAATCCTAAAGAAACAAACTTTTTTGAATCGGAGACAGGAGACTGAAAGATGACAGGAGACCACGACGAAGCTAAGGTCTCTCCGAGCGATTCGGTTACAGCGAACGATGCTTCTCGGACGAGGCAAAGGTACCTTTTTTTTCCTTTAAACTTAGAACCATTCGGTTCTCAGCTAATTACATATTGTATTTTGGGTTCCTCCTAATGCACCCATTGATTTTTACTCTTGGTGCATCTTCCTTTGGATTGCAGGAGGAAGAGAAAGTGGGATCAACCAGCTGAGCAACTTGTGGCAGCTGGAGTTTCGCTTCCTCCATTGTTCCCTTTAGGCAATAATACTATGAATGCTGCAACTGTTGCGCCATTCTTCCAAACGGTTTCCTCTCTGCCTCAACTACCTACATCACTTCCTAAAGTTAGTACCTTTACCATTTGTTGGTCCATGTACGAGCCCCAAATACGGTGGCTTTCTTTGTCACTTCAAACATGCTGTTTCATTATCACTTTCTATTTTGTTGCATCTAGCCTAAGATCCAGGATGAGTTGATCATAGCGAGAGAAATTGTTATCAACGATGCCGAGGCTTCTCTTAGGCACAAGCTTACTAAACGCTCTACTCAAGAAGAAGTAAGTATGTGTCTTCTTCTGCTCATCTAAGATGCTTTTTTTCCCAGGTCTCTGCTTTTTACCGTCTATTCATTCGTCTTGCAGATTCAGAGGTCTACTGGTGCGGTGGTGATTACTAGGTTTGTATCTGACATCTAAGTCATTGATAGGAAACTTTTTTACAATAATCTTTTCTAAATTAGATTAATGAGTTTTTCTTCTAGGGGCAAGTATCGTCTTCCAAATGCACCTCCTGATGGTGAAAAGCCATTATATCTTCACATATCTGCTGCTGCCCATGTATGTTATCCTTTTTAGCTTAACAGAACACTAGTCAAAGCGGAATTGAAAGGACTAGGCTTATAAGCAGATGCTTTGTGCTTTACTTTGTCACCAAAGTTGCTACTGTTTTTGTGTAGAAATTTATTGGTAATACTGGTGGATAAGTGTGGTCCCAAGATATTTTTGAAATATGATATGTCTTGCATGTGATGGGCAGAAAGTAAAACGTTTATGGAAGAAAAAAAAACTCTTTGTGTTACCGTAATCTGAGAAGCTTTATATGACCGACCTCTGAGCTTTGAGAATTTGGCCTGGTTTTTATGTTTGCTATCACAACTGCAGTTAAAAGAGACTACAGACCGGATTTTAGCCGTTGATCGTGCTGCAGCTACGATTGAGGAGATGATGAAACAGAAAACAAACTCACAGGTCGGGTTGGTTGGTTTTCAGACGGCAAAGGTAGATAGTGTGACACCTCCTTTTGTACTCATGAAATCAGGGCAGCAATAAACTGAACTATGTTTCAGATGCAGAGCACATGCGTGTATTTGGGTTTTGAAGCTGACCCCTCATCTAATGTTGCTGCTCGTATTCGTGGGCCTAATGTTAGTCTTCCTTCAATCTCTTACCCTTTGTTCTTTCTAATTTACGCCAATGGAACTGAATCTACAGTCTGATATGGTGATATAATGTATTTATAAATAGTTCAGCACGTTTCCCTTTTTTAGAACTTAGGCTGTATAAAATGATCAGTAGAAGTGCTTGCCTATTGGTCTAGGTTTTTCATCTTTGATTTACTTTTGCATTATTTTTGTCACTCAATGAATTTGGGAGATTCTAATGTTCAAGCTCTCTCCGACATCTCCGTGCAACCGGGAGAGAACTTTTTTTGTCTTGTTGGTGGTTGGCTTTCCTACGTGCAGGATCAGTATATAAATCACATTATGAATGAAACAGGAGCAACCGTTGCACTAAGAGGGCGTGGTTCAGGGAGCCCTGAGAACCAACATGGTGAAGGTAATATTTTTGTGTTGTGTCTCCCTACTTAAAGGTGCTATTTATGCAAGGGTATCTGGACCACTTATTAATGTAATGCAGATTCCTGTATTTTTGTTTGTATTATTGCAGAAGGACAGCAACCATTGCATCTTTTATTGTCTAGCAGCAATCCGAAGAGCATTGATGATGCAAAACGTTTAGCTGAGAATCTTATGGATACAATCAGTGTGGAATTCGGGGCTTCAAGGTTCGTTTTAGCTTCCAGAATATCTTAAAACTTAGCCAGATATAATAAACTTTCTCCCTGTTTCCATCATATTTGTATCATTATTTTTAGTTATGTCATGCTGATAGGTTTGAAACCACTTTACTTTCGAAGGCTAATTTTTGCTACTAATTCTTCTATTTTCTGATCAGAAGCATGTTCCTATGTTGAATTTTCATTTCATTTGCTGACGTGGTTATTGTATTTGGTTGGCCTAAAAAATGTTTCAGGGTTTCCTCGAGCAAGGTGTATGGTGCTGTACCACCACCACAGCAACTGCTTTCTGGAGCTCCGAGCTCTGAAAACGAGCAAAAGCCAAATTTGAGTTCAACATATGGTTTAATGACATCACTACTCATCATATCACCGCCAAATGCTGTTAATCCGTTTTCAGTTCCTCCAGCAACAACTCTTTATCCGCAGCTTCCAGTGTTGCAGCCTCCAGGGATCTCAAATGGTGGCCACTTGCGACCAAGTCCAGTCAGTTACTTTCAGCCTGTGGTTGGTGGAACTAGCTATAGTGGGTATGCAGGAATATACCCTCAAGCCACTCCTCTGCAACAAGTTTCTCAAGTCCTTAAGCAATCGGTTTCTCCAGTTATCTCCACTCTGCCCCCTACTTTGTTGACAGCTACGTCCTTGTCGAAGCCAAGTGATATTTCGAGTAAGGAACAGGAAAGGCGTCCACCCCAAAAGCGAAAGTTTCAAGAGCTACCTGCTGATTGTAAAGTCCCAGCAAAATCCAAACAGGTAACCAATCTATTTCTGGATTCACGATGGTTGTTTTACCGAGAAATGGATGGGTCGAAAGGCTTGTTATCTTCCAAAACTAAGTTACCATGTGAGAACTTGTGTTTTTGGTTGATTGAAACAATGTTTGCTAGTGTTGGGTACTTGTAGTTAACGAGCGAACAGATGAGGTAAGTGTTGTACATGGAAGAAAGGTTGGATATTTTGGGTGGGGGTGAAATTTTTTTCTGCTAGTTAAGAGGTTGAGGAACATGAAGTGTAGCATGTATGTTCGTAAGCATGTCATATGCGCACGTGTGTGAATTTTCACTGTTTCTAAAGGATTCAAACCTGATTGTGAAAGCTTTTTATTGGGCAAGTAAAATCTATCATAAGATCTGCTTCGGATCATGAAACTCCATGGTTTCTAATGCATTCTTTTAGTTTCAATGTAATAAATGTATCCTGTGCTGACTTTTTTCCCTTACTATTCCAGGTATTTTTCTGAACTTCTAAGAAGCTAACTAGCTGATTCTGGACCCGTGGGCCATTGGTTTGCATGTTTCACAGGGTATTCTTATGTTGGAGGTTCCATGTGTTTGCAATCATTGCTTCAACTTGGCGATCAGAATCAGAACCTTATACTTTTAAAACGTCTTTCAAGAGTCGTTACATGTCTCCCTTGTGTGCATGATTCCATTATGTCTACACTTTAGTACCTTGCATTTAGGTTGGCATTAGGCTCGTATCTATGGTGGGATAGGCTCATCCTCCGTTAATTGTCTATGGAATTTAACTTAGTATCTCCAATCAATGTTTCTAGATGCATGAAGTTAGAGAAAATTTACATGAAATCGACCGGTTGTATATCTTAAGCTGTCGTTTGAACCAAAGAGCTACATCATCTTCTGATAACTTGTATCTTTTAGGATGTTAGTGAGCTTGTGGCTGTTTGAATGAAGATATTGTTTTAGTTCACTTGGGTCCTGAATGAGCTTGTAAATGATTTAGCTTTGGGGTACAATTTTTGTCCTGGATTTGAAAGCGTTCGCTTTACTGTTGATGCTGTTAAGGAATACCATCTCTTTGTATTTTTGCATGATCACATTTTATCGGCCAGTACCATTATCTGACTGCTGTAGTGTAAATGGCGATGTTCTATTTCCATCATTGTTGCAGCAGTCAGATTTAACAATAGCAGGTGAAGCTGCTGAAAAGAATGTAGTTGAGCCATCAGCAAATGGAGTGCGATCACTGCCTTCACCACGATCTGTGATGCCTCCTCCTCCACCAAAGACCATCCCACCACCACCTTATAGCGCTGTGTCTCCTCCATCATCGAGAAGCATGCCTCCTCCACCACCGCGATTTTCACCATCAAAGCAACCTCCAGCTCCAAAATTACAGGACGACCACATCACTGTAAACAAACAACATCCAGTTCCAGGTATTAGATAAGAACCAACCCACTCGGTCCTTGTGTTTTTGTTCCCTATTGATTTGCTAATTGGTGTTAACGGTAACCTAAGCACAACCTAGCGTCAGATTTATGATCAATCACGCGGCTGATGTTGTAGATACTTTAACAAAGCTTATGGAATATGGGGATGATGAAGACGATGATGACGATCCTGACGAGACGTTGACTGTCAGATCGTGACAGTGTAGTAACAATAGATGAAACCATCTGCTCTCTCAACAAAATACCAATCTATGTTTGTAACAATAGATGTTTCGGGTCTTGTTTATTTGGCCTCCTATCGATTCATTGTTTAGGGTCCTGAACTCCTGATACAAAGTTTTTAAGACATTGGCTACTTGTCTTGCAAGGAATTACTGTGGCTAACTTTGTGATGCACTTTTCGTTGTACCTCTTACCATTATTAATACATGATAGGAGAAGCCTTTCCGAAGTTATGCATCCTTTGTCTATAACTAGATTTGGATTATATTGATGTTTCTCCCTTGCTTTGTCAAAAACATCAACGTCTTGTGAATATAAAATTTGCATTTTTGTAGATTATTGTTATATACAAATTGATCAAAATCATATCCATATGAGACTAAATCTATATACAGTTAGCATTAAAAAAAAGTTTCTGATACCAAGTTGGTTGCAGATGATTTTATATTTAAAAACTAAGCAAGAAAATTCAATTGATACAGAATTTATTTCTTGACAACGAAATATTCCGAATTTGTTAAAAAATATGACCAACTTGTATGCCCTGATTCCATGAAAGTGAACAGTCGTGGAGTGGAGTTGACCATAGACCTCTGCAAATTGCGACGTGGTCAAGTCTATTTCTTTTGACTGGTCTCTTCTGCTTCAAGAATAGAATACACCGAACTTCATTATCTCTTTATTTATTTTGTAGACCGACCAACAACAACAACAAAAGACTTCTCAAACTTTTACTTCACTACCAACAATTATAAAGTAAACAACAGAAGAACTTTTATTTCACTACACATATTCATGAAATGATGGATAGAAAAATTACAAGGTCAAATAAATTCAATACAAACATATAATATATGTCTAAATTTATCATCCGATTCACTTCAAATGAACCACCAAACTATTAAACAATTGCTACGAATTTGATCACCTTCTGTAAGAATTGTTCAAGGATTTAGAAGAACCAGCAAAGAGATCCAACAAGAGCTTCTCAAGATCATCTGTACTGTACTTAATATACTTTTCATTCACATTGTTCTTGTGTTTACTGTAAAATGTCCAGTACGCTTGAATCACCCACATCGAAGCCTTTGTCCTCACGTCTTCTCTCAACCTCTCATCCGAAATCAGCCACCCGGTTTGCGCCTTGTACACTTCCTCAAATGCAGAGTTAAATCCTTGAAACCGCTCCCTCGGACGTAAGTTTCTTGAACCAGAACCAGAGCCTGAACCTGAACCTGAACCGTCTTCTTTCAGGAAGGACAGGACAGGGAGCCAGGTTGCTCGTTCGTACTCTGTTGCTTCCTGCTGAAACTTCCATGTGTGTTTTCGGTTCCATTTGTCACCAAATATATGTCTCAGCTCGGAGTTCAGTACTTTCCGGGTCATGTAGTGTATGTTGTTGAGGAGAAAGATGTGTCGCAGAGAGACGTCTCTGTATAGTTTAGATTTCTCTTGAAGGTTGGCTTCAAGAACCGAGGTTATGGAGTAGAAATGCCGCGTCATCGCAAGGAATTTCTCTGGTGAGGAAGAGTTTTCATAAGTAGACTCTTCTTCCACCATCATGGGATTGATGATATCCGGCGACGGCGGTATTGTGAGATCTTCTACGTCATCGTGTTCCATAAGAAGCGAGTCAAGCGTTTGACTGAAATCCGTTAGCGCCATGAGGTAATTCATCACGTAGTTTGTAAGCGGGTGAACCGCTCCTCCCGCGAAAGGATGTGATGAGACATCCGAAGCAATCTTAATCTTGAACTCAAGAAACGTTGCTCTTGCACAGTCCCCGAGTCTCCTCATCACTTCTCTGTACTCTATTCTTACCGGTGAGCCAGGATTATCCGAGAAAAGAGCGTCCATCTCTGGTAAAAGCTCAGATGCTAGCTCGTACATTTCAAGAATCCTAAGCAACTTCTCGGGTTGTCGTGGACCAAGAGACACAGCTTCACCAAAGTTAAGCAACTGCATCACTGGGGCCTTCACTGTGTCGACAAAACATGTTAGACCGATCTCGTTTAGGTCCCCGAAGATCTGACTGTCCAGAGACTTCTCGCTAACGAGGTATACCTGCACGATGTTTCTCATAACCCGAACCCATTTCTTGATATTCGTATTCAATGTAGCCCAGTCCATCCTCAAGACATCTTCGATACTCAACTTCTCGACCTCGTGGTCAAAGAGAAACTCGTCCAGTGCGTCTTTTCTAACCATTGTACACACCTGGATACACTCTCGGTCGTATCCTGAATCAACCATAGTCTTTGCAATGTTCCTGAGATCTGACATAACTTCAGGTCTGATCAAATCAACCACGACCTCTGCAGAGTTTCTCCTACTATTGTTGTTGCTTCCGAGAATCAAATCCTCAGTGGAAGCAGCACCAAAGGATGCCATGTAACCTTCTTCCAAGCCATGATCAGCTTCACTAGACCGAAACGAAGCGTGTTCAAGCTCGAAAGGCAACCTGTTCTCCACAAGAAGATGCTTAAACTCATCCTCGAGCCTTGCCATTGCCGTTTGAAGAACGTCATGAGCTTTCCTCAGAGAGAGCTCCTCGGTTCCAGTCTTTCCTGAACCCGAAGAACCGTCCAACCGATCAATCAAAACTCTCAACTCATTCACAGCATCTAAAAACTCATTGCCTGCATCTGAACCCAAGTCCCAAATCATGGTTTCATCAACCTCCCGAGTCATGATCTTCTCACTCACAACGTTAAGCCTCTGCTCAACCTCACCAATTTCATCTTCCTCGTTTCTATCCTCAGAGATCACCACCACACGAGACAGCTCAGATAAGAGACTCCCCAAAACATTCTTAGCATTTCTAGTGAGGCTCTTGCCAGATCTAAGCTCCTTGACAAGATACTTTGCAGCAACAATCAACTTCTCTTCTCCATCTACCTCAAACTCTCCCATCTCCACGAGAATAACCAATACCAACAAAAAAAAAGCTCAAAGCCTAAGATAACAAACAAGCTCTAAACCCTAATTCTCAAAAAACCCAGAAGGTGGAAACTTGAGCTCGACATAAAAGGTTGAGACTTTGGAGTGAGACGTTAGCAAAAAGAGGATTGTTTTTTCACTTGGAAAGATGCATAAAGGAGAAAACTTTTAGAAAAATCTGGGCAGAGAGAGTGAGAGAGAGAGAGAGATTGGTAGTAAAGAACAACTCAAGTAAGAAAAAGAAACGTACGGAGGATTAGGTAATAACGGAAACCCTCTTTAAAGATAGCTTCCTTGCCTAACTCTGTGGAACAAATTTTCCCGGAAAAAACTCCCTTTTCTCTCCCAAACTTCTCTTTACTTTTTTTTTTGGTGCTCTTTAAAATCTGCCTTATTGTCTTCTTTTTGGACTGATTAGTTTTGTGGACGACCTCCACAAACAAACACAACATAGGAAGAAGATTCAACGGAAGAAATGTCGACGCTATTTTCTATTTCTATCATTGTTTTTTATCCACGATCAAATAATTAATAAAGTATTTGGATTATTAAAAATTTAATTACTTTGCTTAATACATTCCGCTTCTAAACAAAAACAAGTGCACCCAAAAAAAACATTACTAAATATGCTTCTTATAATAAATGTTTTAATTAGAGTTATTAAGCTAAATGAAAATAGAGACAATCTGAAGATAAGGGTGGGAAGAAACAAATTGTATAAGAAAGTCAGCATTTTTATAGATTTGACCTCGAGTGAGTGGTAATGCAACATTGTGCTGTAATTATAATATTATACGAATTCAGTGAAAATATACACGCAAGTTGTGGACCAGAATCTATGCAGAAACAAATAATATAGGGAATATGTAAAACAACTTGTGTGGAAACAAAAAGAGATAGACAAACAAATATTTGTAGTCATTTTTTTGGATTAAAAAGGTAGAAATTCGAGTTTTTTTTAACTAAATACGTCCATATTAATCATATTAAATTATAATAGAAGAAAATTAAAATTATAGTCTTTTGATAAATATTAAAACGATTAGTAAAGTATAGTTTATTTGATATACACTGAAACGTCATATTTTGTAATAAGAAAAAAGGAATCGTGGAAAAGCTCAATAAATATGATGAGCAATATTTGTTGGAAAAATATTGAACATGTTTCCAATTTGAGTTTGTAGAAGGGAAAAAGACTCAAAGGGTTAAACCACGTATGAAAACTTAAGGTGTACACGAGGACTTCGAGGAAATGTTTAGGTAATTTGAGGAGAAAAAAATGTCTATTGGAACTTTTGTTTAGTTTATTACCCACGCATATAATGTTAAAAAGTATTTTAGTCAAAAGCGTAGGATCTTCTTTTAGGAAAAGATTACTTGGTTGACTTGCATAGGTCAAGTCTATAAAACAATTATGATTATTTAAATTTTTAAAGATTAAATGAATGAGAGAAAATATGTAGAGATATAGGAATCAGTTTAAAATGAATAGGACATTAAGATTAATAATCGTAAGAAATTAAGATCCTGTAACATCAACAATAAACGACAAAATTTTCTAAAACTATATCACTTCATAGAGAAAAGTAATTTTCCTCATATTTTTCAAGAAAATATTTGACGTGGTTTATGCTGCTTTTCTACTAGCTTTGCATTCCTTTAAGAGAAATGTTTGATCTAGAAGTATCATCTCTTACAAAGTTAGTGTTAGGCTTTTTTAGAAACTTGAATGATTAGGTTTTGTTCTACTGAAAACATACTGGTGATTTAGAATAACCCGAATCTTTCTATATATTACCAAGTCTCCCTAATATCTTTTGCGAAGCCATATTCTTGTTTTCCATGATATGTTCGTTGAACGGAAGAAGAAAGAAAGTCCCTTTGAAGTTTGAACTACTAAACCGAAGGGAAACAAAATTTGACTTTGAATGGACGGACTATCGCACTTAACGTGAATAAATTCCTATGAATTATAATACTTTTGTATAAATTTCCACACAACAGCCACATGAACTTTGTCTGTTTGCAATGATTTACGTGTCTTAAATTCGTTGTATTTAACACAATGATTATTTCCCGACCTGTTCGTATGAAGTTTTGTTTTTCGGAAAACATTATCAACAAAGCACTAATGTAATAGCGGTATCACTATCATCACTGAAAATAGTCTGGACAACACAAGGAGCATCACCCACCAGGCCACCACCAACAACATATTGGACAATTGATATCTTAATAAGCTCTTGTAGCCCATTTTCGGCCCAAATTTGACTGGATATTCTCAACTAACGTAAGAATTTAGGTCTAGCGTTCAGTTCAGCTAAATTGAACCGATGGAACCAAAGCCATACATAAAAAAAAAAAGTAAAAGCTGATCCATTAAGAACCAAATACTTCGGAGATGCTTAGAGTGGAAACAACTCATTGGCCCTCCTAGACAACACTCTGCTTTTCTTAAAGTTCACAAAAGATTTAAATGAATCAAGAAAACAAAAGTCGTAGAAAACAAATTAAACAACAACAAGAAGACAATATAATCAGATGTTATTGAAAAAGAAGAAGACAATATAATCGTGCGAAATAGGAAATAAAACGCGTAGCGAATCTCGATTCCAAAAAATTTGAAGACCTTAATTCTTTTCCCCTTTTTAGTCAAACGCAGTAAACGGCCACAACTGACCGTTGATGTTCTAAAATCTTGGGTTGGTTTCTCTCCATTGAACCGCCGGTACGTTAACATGTCCCACAGAAACTGTGACGATCTTGACGACCCAACCAGTAGAAGGATTGTATCACCAACTAAACAAGAACAAATTTAGATTTATATCTTTTACGTATAAAATCTTAAATCGCGATTAAGATAAAATTTCTGTTTATACACCTCGAGATATAATAATTTGTGACATTGTTCCGAATCGATACAACAACAATTTAATAAAAAAGAGAAACTGTCCCAAAGGAGACCACCATAATGGTCACAAGAAAGGAGACGGATTTACAACGATGTGTTTCAACGGATGTGACACGTCAGTGCCACCGGCATGCTTAACGAACTCTGCAGGCGAGAGGAAGCTTCCATGGCACACACACACGATCCTCACCTCCTCGCCTTTCCTGTACCGATAAAGAAACCCATCGATCTTTTTCCCGTTGGGTCCATCCCCTGTCGTTGACACGCATGGCATGTCTTCTATGATGTTTCTTGCCGCCGGATTCTCCGGCACAGATTGAGCACTTGATGGGCTTGTTTCTATGGACTTGTTCGTAGTTGCTTCAAACACAAGCAAACAAATATATCAATAAAAACACTCCAAATCAAATACCAAACTCATCCTATGATACACTAGATCAGACCTAACACACAAACTAGGATATCGAAATTACGTGTGTATTCGACAATAATGTGACGATGTCTTAAAATGCATTTGAATTGATCCAAGATACAGATAAGAAACTAATTAACCCTAAAGACCATAGATTATTTGACGTACCAAGAAAAGTTGAGGTACCTTGAACAGGAGGAGGAGCGGTGTCGAGTTCGGACAAACCAGAGGAACCACTTCCAGAAGATCCAATAGATCCTTCTTCGACAATCTTGTCTTCACCTCCTGCAGCAGCTTTATGTTTCTCTCTAAGTACTCTGACGTTTCTCTGCTTCTCAGACCTCTTTCTCTTGGCCTCGAGCCTCCTCAAGCTCTGCAGCTCTTTCCTCTTCCTCCACTCTTCCGTCTCCACGGGCAACGAGCAAGTCCTACTCAGCTCCGATCTATCATCGTTGACCACGAAATCAGGTATCGAAGAAGACCGCTTGAGCAGCCTCGTCTTGGCTAGTGGGTCCACACCGAACCTACCGTTGAGAGAAAGACCCAAGTCCAGCTCAATATCCACCTCTCCATCTTCAACCGACGGTTTCTTGTTTTTCTTGGACATGAAACTTTGCAACAGATCTCTTGGGATTCTTCTGGGAATATTATTCCGGTGGATCTCTCCGTTTTCCCTTTTCTCAGCTTCCGACATGCTTTGGAGATTAGAAGGAAGCAAACTGTTTTTTTCTGATTATTCAAACAGATTCTTTTTGATAAAAAAGTTATTCAAATCCCAAGAAAAGAGCAATTATCAATTTCCCAAGATTCCATTTTTCTTCAAAACAAATAACGAAAGACCTCTCCTTTTTATTTTTAAATAATTCCCATAATTTTCAGCATTTTACCGAAATTTTCTCCGACAAATCTCGAACGAACATATTTAATACGGAAAAAAAATCCAAAAAAAATATGAGCCCGAGAGAATTTAGATAAACTGAGAGAGAGAGAATACGAAGATAAAAATTGAAAAAAAAGAAAAGTGAGAAAATCAATCAGAAAAGCTGTCTGTCTATTTTACGATGATGTAATACCGAAAGTACCCTTTATTTGGTGCATTAATGACACGTGGAGTCATGGAAGACTCTGCCCAGGACTTTTAGAGCACCCACGTGGTTTTCCTCAAAATCAAACATCGAGAAAACAAAAACTAGACTCGTAGCCGAAACCGTACACGTGTCTTGTGTTCAATGGAAGTCACGTTGCGAGATGGGATGTCGCAGCGTCAGGTCGTCACGTGTCGCTGTTTTTATTTCCAATCACATTATCTTCTGCTTCGCCACGTGTTCTCCTACTCTCTCTCTCTCTCACTTCTCTCTTGGAGATAAGTTGGCACGTGTCATATTTGTTTGGAAATTGAGTTGTTCCTATCTGTCGCTTTTTGATTCGTTTTGCTTTGATAGAAGCTTTTCTTTTGCCGCATATAAGTAAACGCAACTTGACAAATTTTCTTATATGTAAACGCAAATTGAGTTGTTCCTATCTGGAGTATTTAACAACTCTGCGAACCTTTTTCAAACGAATAATCAATATTAACATAGTATGATAATATATACTCGTAAAATTTGTCTTTTTTTTGTATAATAGGATCGTGGTTTTCATATACTTAAAGATGATTATTCAACCTGTTAGCTTAGGTAATATTTTGCTATTAACATATAAACCAAAAATAATTTATTAGTATGAAACGAATTTTCCTCGTCATTTGATATTTAACTACTAATTGCTTACCATCTATACAAATCATCTTCCAAATAAGAAGAAAAGTCATTTTAACCATGAAGATCATCCAATTTCGAATCATATGTCTTTGTGCCTGTAGAATTGTTATGAAGAGAAAAAGAAAAATATAATTAAGTATTGTGCAAAATTGTGTTAAAATATATAAAATCGTATGAAATCGTGTTTGGATGAAAAATTTCTTATGTGAGTTTTGTCAGAACTTGTGAAATAAACACTCCCTTCAAAACACACTAATAATAGTAATTGTTACCGATATGATCCGGTTTCAAAATCTTCAATAATCATATCAACGACTTTTCGAAGCCAGAGCATCACTTTTATAGTTTCAAGTTTTTTTTTTGTTTTTGTTACCGTGCTTTATATCCTGGAACACATGTTTTAAGACGAAAATGCAACAGAAAAATAAAAAATCGAGCAACGGAACTACATTCTTTCTGATTGTTTCCTTTTGCGGATGTATTGAGATACTCAAAGTATCTTCATCTCAGATGCTCGCCGAACACACGGACCAATCCACCATTCAAAATCATATTGGACCAGATTATGTAGATAATAGTCAAAACACAATTAGAAAACAAAATTCAAAAGAAAAGAAGACAAAGCATGTGAAAGATACGTATGGAATTTGACAACAACAAAAGAAAAGATACTTGTGAATTTACGGAGCAAGAGAATCTCCAGAGAACACGCAAGATATCGACAAGAGATCAGATGGTAGACCCCACAACCATTTACTCTTTTAACCCAACTTGCAAAATCTATCTCGACGTCATCCCTCTGGGTGTTTGACACGTTCACACTCACGACAATCACATACGTGTCTTTCTCTCATTGCATCACAACAGCTAAGCAAAGCAAAGCAATCAATTCAATTATAAAGTGCAGAGAAAAAAAAAATGGAAAGCGATTTTTTTCAGACGAAGAAGGATACCCAACTAGTCAAGTCATTTACAAAACATGCCGTTAAAAATATGTATATTAATTGTTTAAACAAGTTACACATGATTTGTGTTTAATCAGTGGTATATTAATTGAAACAATATGTATGGGGGTAAAATCCGATAAAATATATGACATAATGGAGAAACAATCTCACAATTTCTTGTACTATTCATGAATACTTTGTAACTAAACCAAAAAGTAGAAGAGACTATTAGCAATTTATTTACTTTTTACCCAAGCAAGGATAATGTTCTAGTTTATGTTCCTGATTAGAACATTTTAACAACTTTTTACAAATAAAATTCTGTAAACAAAATACATATGCAGATTAGTCACTAATTAATAGTTTTGATAAAGCCAAATCCAACAACCAACAAAGAAAAAACAAATGTCCAAAAGTAACACAATATGCATTGCAAGCAAACATCAAACTTAGTTGCACATTATTATCTATTAATATATAAAAGTTGAGCTAAATGCCATTAAAAGTGTCTACATAGGATTAAAAATTTTTAACAACCAATAGTATCAATCCATGTCATCATTAAATTTAAGAAATTTTCTAAAATTTTAACAACCAATAGTATAAATCTATGTCATCATCAAACTTAAGAAATTTTCTAAATTTAATAATTTTTATAATTGTATTATTAATATAAATACATAAAAAGAAAATTATCCATAAATTTCGATTAAACAAAAAATAAACTTAATATTAGATTAGGAAACCAATA